>PVHX01021363.1:0-29831 GCA_004024805.1 Geosciurus inauris
TCATGGCAGCTATGAAGGAGAGAGAGGGAGGGAGAGGGGGGAGGGTTTGGGGACAAGACATAGTCTCTAAGAGCGCATCCCCAAGGACTCATTCCATCTAAGTAAGTTCCACATCCTAGAGTTTTCATCCCTTCCCAATAATCCATTCAGATTCTGAAATTATCTATGGATTAATCCACAGATAAGGTCAGCACCCTCATGATCCAATCATTTCCCCAAAATATCACCTCTGAACACTGTTGCATTGGAAACCAAGCAAAACACCTGAGCCTGTGCAGAATATTCGAGTTCCAAACAATAACATTCCAGCTTTTCCTCTCAAAGACTCATTTCCGTCTCCTAGTGCAAAATGCACTTCGTCTACAAGAGTTCCTCAAATCTCAACAGTTCTTGGATTTATCAAAAGTCCAAGTCCAAAGTGTCTTCTGAGACTGAAGTAAGTTAGATGTGATGCTCTGTAAAAATAAAAATGCAAATTACATGACCACAGTAGGGTAAACATTAAATCTGTAGCTTCACCTCCAGCATCTGGGAAATGTGGGGATGAGATGTGACCACCAACAGACTTCTCCAACCACCCCTCTATCACCTTGCCGTTGGCTGCCCATGTGACCTCATTCTTGCGCTGGATCTCCTCACCGCCTGAAGCTTTCCTACATTTCATATTTCCGGTAGCTCTAACTTGCTAGGATCTCCACTGCAGCTTCAACTTCATTCTACAGCTCCATAATCACCCTGTCAAATGCAGACTTTGACCATGATGCTTTTCATTGGCACATGTCCCTTCAAAGGCATAGGAAAAGGAATGATTTACAGGATCTTAAAAGCCAAAGTCAAAGGCAGAATTTCTGTTGCCCTTCTTTAATAATAACAATGATGGAGAAGAGAAACACTGACTTTGAAATTACTTTATACCTGCCCTATCTCCATTGGCTCTGGAGAGATCAAAAATATCTCCTACACTGTATATCACTGATATATTTGTTTCAATTAGGTGGTATATTTTCTTGTACAATAAACATATCTAATCCTTAACTACTGTTTTTGAAATTATCTAGTCTATTCTTAAAACTGTTCTCTGCAAACTGGATTTTAGGAACTATATATGGATTTCCAATAATTCTTTGGATTTTGACTAGACTTGCATTTAGTTTATAGGTTAACTCTGACAAAAAATGCATTATTAAAGCCAGGTGCGGTGGCACAGGTCTGTAATCCCAGCACTTTGAGAGGCTGAGACAGGAGAATTGCGAGTTTAAAGCTAGCCAGCCTCAGCAATGGCAAGAGGCAACTCAGTGAGACCCTGTCTCTATATAAAACACAAAATAGGGATGGGGATGTGGCGTAGTGGTTGAGTACCCCCGAGTTCAATCCCCGATACCCCTCAAAAATGCATTATTGTGATAGTAAAACTTGCCCATGAACATAATTTATATTTCCAGTTGTGAATTTAAATAGAAAGTTAGACTCCTTATATTCTGCTGAAGGAAATGTGAAATGCCACTGGCATTAAGCAGAGCAATTTGACAATATCAAGAATATTTGAGTTTAGTTGTTTTAAATACCTCATAGAAACAGATAACAGAATGGCATTTACTAGGTTCTAGGGGCAGGCAAGGCAGTAAGTTTCAGTTTAATGGCTATAAAATTTCAGTTAGGTAAGATGAATAAATTCTAGAGATCTGTTGTACAGCACATTGCCTATAGTTAATATTGTAGTGTGCACCTAAAAATGTGTTAAGAGCCAGCTGGGCACAGTGGCACACACCTATAATCCCAGCCGCTCAGGAGGCTGAAGCAGGAGGATTGTGAGATCAAAGCCAGCCTCAGGAAAAGCAAGACACTAAGCAACTGAGTGAGATCTTGTCTCTAAATAAAATACAAAATAGAGCTGGAGGTATGGCTCAGTGGTTGAGTGCCCCTGAGTTCAATCCCTGGTAACCCCCCGCCAAAAAAAAATATTGTTAAGAACTGGGCATGGTGGTACATACCTGTAATCCCAGCAGTTTAGGAGACTGAGGCAGAAGGATCACAAGTTCAAAGCCAGTTTCAGTAAGTTAGTGACCAACCAATTTCATGAGACCCTGTCTCAAAATAAAATATAAAAAAGCCTAGGGATGTGGCTCAGTGGTTAAGCTCCCTGGGTTCATTCCTGGTATCAAAAAAATTAAATTATTCAGAGGGTAGATCTCATATTAACTTTTCTTACTATATTAAAGTTAATTGATATAATGATTAATAATTAATTTTTAAAAGTTGAAGATGTGAAAACATCACCTAGGATATCTAGCATGTATGTACAAGAGTCAGATAAGAGGACTTTCAATGCAAAGTACTTTTTTACTTGACACTCATCCTATTTAAACTGTAGCATATTTATCAAAAATTGAGTAGTTTTGCTGAATAAAATTTTTTCATTTAAAAATATTATTTATATTTTTCAAAGTTTTGATGTTTTCCAATATCTCCAATTTTTCTGACAAATATAAATTCCAGTTTGCACAAAAGTCCTAATTTACACCTGTTGTTCCAGTATCCCATCTGGTTCATCATTTATCTCTGAAATAAGTGTCTCAGTTTGGACAATATATTATGTAGTAAACTTATGTATAATCAGGAAGTATTTCATAAGGAATTTTTACACATCATTCACACCAGAAGAATTTTTAGCTTTGTAATAAGGAGATGTAATTTAAACTCTCCAAAAACTTCAGTCTCTACTTCATATAATTCACTTCAGCAAGAAAATTAAATATTATATAAAATATTTGTACTAGACATAGTGTTATGCAAATGTTAAGTGCTGTATGAAACTTATGTGAAGCCAATAGTCTAGGACTTTAAATCTTGAGACTTCTGAAGATTAATGTCAATCATTTTTGTAAAGTTTGCACACCAGTAATGAAATCAGGTTATAAATTTAGAGTTAAACAATAAATTTACACAGTATAAGAAGTTACAGCCAAGAAAATATTACTGTGTAGGCACTTGAAGAATGCACCAAAGACTTCCTAGAGAATGTACATTTTTAAGTTATCTACACAAAAATAAATGCCCCCCAAATTTTCTGATGCTTGTTAAATGAGAACCATAGCCTCTTATCTAATACAAAACAACATAATTATCAAAATTCTATATCAGCAGTCAATTCAAACATCCCTAATGATGCTACCAAGCATCTCCCAATGACTCACTCTCTAATTAGTTCCTAACCCATGTGTCCTGATAAATTTCATGTGTTTAGTCAGGATCCTCCAAGGAAATGAAATCCACAGGATATGTGTGTGTGTGTGTGTGTGTGTATGAAATCAACAGGGTGTATGTATATATATATGTAAAAATCATATATATATCGTATGTATTATTTTTATAAGTATTGGGTGTATATATACATATAATATATCATGTATGTATGATTTTTCATAAGTATTGGCCTATATAATTATGGAGGGTTGGAAGGCCCACAATGTATCATGTGTGAGCTAGAGAACCAAGAGACCTGGTCATGTAATTCAGTTCAAATGTGGAGGTCTGGGAATCTGGGGACCAGTGATGTAAGTACCAATCTGATTTTGAAGACCAAGAACTAAGACTTCCACTGTAATGAATAGGAGAAGACAGATATCTCATCTCCAGTAGGAAAATATGAATTTTTCCTTCCCTTTGTCTTTTTATTTTATTCAGGCTTTCAATGGCTTAGATGAGGCCTATCCACATTGGAGACAGTCCTCTGTTTCACTCATTTTACCAGGAGACAGGAAGGAGGATTGTAAGTTCAAAGCCAGTTTCAGTAAGCTAGTGAGATCCCAAACAATTTAATGAGATCTTGTCTCTAAATAAAATATAAAAAGGGATAGGGATGTGGCTCAGTGATTAAGCACCCCTATATTCAATACTCACTTCCAAAAAAAAAAAAATTAAATTGTTCAATTTAATCCATTTTACTAATTCAAATGTTAATCTCTAGAAACAATCTCACAGATAAACCAAGAAGTAATGTTTTATCAGCTATTTGGCATCCCTTAGTACAGTCAATCTGACACATAAAATTAACCAACACACTGAGTGAAGTAGATTGTCCTCTATAATGTAGATGAGATACATCGAATCACTTGAAGGCCGAATCGAAAGAAAAACAACAACAACAACAACAACAACAAAAATGGTCTTTATCTAAGTAAGAGAAAATTCTACATCCCAACAGTCTTTGAATTTGAACATAGGCTCTTCCTGGTTCTACTGCAATTTTTAGCCTTCAGATTCAAACTGGAATGGCTCTCATGATTTTGGACTGGTTAGCCTCTATACTCAGATGAGACAATTCCTTATAAGAATAATAATTATAAATGCATATATATACACACTTATATATAGTACATATAACATACTATATTATATAATAATTGGTTTTGTTTCTCTGGAGAACAGTGTCTGATACAGAATTTGGTACTAAGAGTATTCTACAGGAACAGAATCTTAACAAATTTTCTATATTGGTCCTTTGGCTTACAGTTAGATTTATAGACATTAATGACTATTTCTAATGATCAAGAAAGAACTAAGATTCCATGCACTGGTATGATCTGACAATAAAAATACATAAAATATCACCAGTGAATACACCTAACCAAGCACTTATAAGAAGCCAGGTTTTTGGGTGACCATGTATATTATAACACTCTCAAACTGTAAAAAGAGTGAATATAATGAGAACTATTGATGTTTCTGGACAAAATATGAAAAAGATGAGCTAGGGGGTTCAAATTCCCAGCTCAAATAATATAAAAATGATGAAGAAGCTTCTGTATGTCTTAAAAGGAACTAAGATCACCTGTAACCACAGGACTGAGATTGCTGAAAACCAAAACCAGGATCTCATCATGTCAATGAATTTCAATGCAAATTAAATCCCCAGCCTTGCAAAGTTTTTGTTGTTAATGTAAGGACACTGATTGGGAAGGAATGGGATCCTGAAATTAAAATGGAGATTTGTGGGAAGACACTGATGGACTTGCTAATACAAATTCTGATGAATCTTTTTTGCCATATAAACAACCTTTCCACCAGCATTTGAGGGGATTAATTTCACATTGCTTGAGAAAATTGTAATGGTCTCTCCTAAGTCAATTGCCTTCCAGACAGTGCCAATGATTCCCAGGTGTCCATCTTCCTTCAAATCTCTTTGCATCTTGGCCCATAACTAGACTCTAGGTATAACCAGCCCCTAAGGTTAGGTGCAAAGTGTGATAAATGAAGTGTGCTATACTCCAAAAGAACTATATGTTTACAAATTTATACAGACAGAAATAATGGGGAACTTATGTGGGAATGGATAGGGGCACAGGATGATGATGAAACAGCCACAAAGTGGAATAAGATAAAGTTTATTGACATGAGCTCACTGAACATAGATGCTACATTTAATGTTGTAGCTTGGGGAGTTATAAAGAGATATAGAATTTGGTTAGTTGTCTGAAACATGAACCAAAAAGTGCTTTACAGACTGAACTGTAAATAACAGGCTTGTTTTAGTTTAATATAGAGGAAGGGCTTCAAAGAGATTGGAATATTACAGTGGATTTCATTTAGGACCTACTCACCCACAATGGCCGAGTTCAAAAAATACATCTTTCATCAATACTATGAAAAATAAATTTGTGAGGAGAGTCTTAGCATCCTTAAAAAGCTATGTGATCACTCCTTATTGTAATCCAGACCTTAAAGTGGGAACTGTAGTCACTGAATCCTCAGTGGTAGAGACCAAGTAGTGACACATAACTGCCAAAGGCAAAGTAGGTTTAATTGCTGAAATAGCAGAGTTGAAACAGCAATCAGAATACTCTTCCTGTGCAAACATATGAAATTGGCTAGTTGTTTATGGTGTTCCTAGAAGTGAAATAGAGAGGAAGCCTATTAAATTTTTACTTATTTGTAAAAGTTCCAGGTCAAGTGAATAAAAGTCTAACTTGAATCATAAAAACAGATACTCATGGTCCACGAATCAATTCCCAAACTATATTTCATTTATAGACTTTTAATCTCTTGAATAAAGGGGAGGCTGGGTCCCTTTGAGGAAGAATGCTGGTGGGCTGCCAAAATTTTATACTGTTAATCTTTTACCTAGGCTTTCCAAAAGGTCTTTTATCAGGGTAATCTTAGACACTGGTGAAGAAATATCCGTTGAAGAAAACAAATATATAACTGTGGGTCCCTAAACCCATGCTGTGGTTATTTCCCAAGTACTGGAATGCGTAATTAGAATAGGCATACTCAACAGCTGAGAGAATTCCTGCATTGTTTCCCCAACCTGTAGGCTGAGGATTGTTATGATAGGAAAAACCAAGAGGGAGACACAGGAACTACATGTACTACTGAGGAATGCTGATTTATTCCCTTTTTTCTCCTGATCACTAACATAAGATGTATTGATTTCACATCACACTATTAAAGTATGGTTAATCTTATATAATAGAATTTAAGTTATGGGATTTCAAGAAGAGTAATATCACTCAAATACTTCCTCTTCTAGAGAAGTTTATAGTGTATTTTCAATTGTAGGCAGGATAGTTGTATCATGTCAGGTGGAATTATGACTTTCTTATTGTCTTAATTTAATAACTAAATATGGTTTCAAGTGTTGTATATGAGATGAGTGCTAAGTTGACAAAGAATGGACTTATGAGAGAATCCACAGTGGTGCCCATATACATTGTCAGATACTGTTCTAAATGTTTCTGCAGGGGTGTTTTTTAGATGAGATTAACATTTAAATCAACAAGATCAAATAAATCAGATTGCCCTCCATAATGTAGGTGGATCTCAAACAATCAGATAAAAGACAGAAGAGAACAGGTCCAGCACTACCTAAGTAAGAGGGGCAAGTACTAGGGGGAGATATTGACCAAATTATATCTGTGCATGTACTAATACATAACAACAAATTCCATCACTATGTACAATATGCCAAGGTAATCAGCACCCCAGTAGAGCAGATTGTTGCTAGGAGTTGTGAGCTGCCTGGGAAAATAAAAAGTCTAAAATAATCAGTAAGAAATAAAGATAAAGCTAGAGATTAGATTTAAAAGGGGCACATCTGATGGGTCTTCCAGCCCTGATAGGAACTGAAACTGAACAACTGAAAAAGACTCCAATTCTTTATTTAAGGGGGAGTACATCAAAGCTTTCAGTGTTTCAGGGATAAGGTTTCAGTGTAGCAGGGGTCTTGAAATAAATAGGTTGTTTGGTGCTTGCCATGTTCTGGGTGGCTGTGTTTGATCCTATTGCTGTGAGCTAAGGCAGGGCACCAGCATAGTCTGGGCTTTCCCAAACCAGGGAATTTCACCCAAGTTCTTCCCAGAAAAGCAGCTTCCCTGCCTTTATAGCTCAAGCAAACCCATAATTTATACATGGCTCTCAACAATACAACTATAATGCACCAATAAAATGGTGGGGGGTGGAGATAATTCTTCTACCTGATAGCTTTTAATCTGAAGTGTCAGCTGTTTCTGCCTGAGGGCATTTAGTAGAATAGCACCTCTTCCTTGTTCTATGGCAGCTTATGGCCTTTGGACTCACACTGAGATATAACTATGCAGATTTTGGAGTTCTCAACTTCAAAAATTATATGGGCCAATTTTTAAAATCTCTTTGGATAAAAGATAGATAGATAGTAGATAAATAGATCAATAGACTGATAGATAATAGAATGTATGTCTCTGAAGAACCTGCATAGATATACCACCCCTCTACATGTTCATGTTACAGATCAAACATTTTCTAGGCTTCCACCTTGGTGGCTCACATTATGCAAAATTTATCATTTTTACTCATTATGGGAAATAAAATTTAAAAATTCATTTTCAGTCAATTAATATTAGTGATTCAATTTGTAGAATAAAATATAAAATATTTAAAGAAAAGCAGAGATAAAGTCAAATAGTATAAATGTTGTCAAAAATGACTTATTAGAAAAATAAAACCTAAATTAGCCTATTTGCTTTTATCTCATTTTGGTTTTGTTTTTCTAATGAGTCATCTCGGGCAAGATTTTATATAATTTCATATTATTTCTACTTTTCTATATTTGAAATATTTAAAATATCAACTTAATGTAAAATCAATAACCCCCAGAATAACTGTATGATGCATTAGAAAAATATGTTGAAAATAAAAGTATTTCTTATATGTATATACATTGGATCACTGTATATGTAGATAGATAATAGAATCTGATGTATTGAAACTATAATAAAAATCACTACATATCTATCAAAATTGTGAAAATGTGAAATTGTGAAATTAAAAATAGTGACAATGACTAATGCAGGCAAGGATGTGGACAATAATTCCTGTCACTGTGAGGAGTGGGAAACAGCACAGCCATTCAGGAAAACAGATTGAGAATTTCTTATAAAATTAATCTCTACTAATCCTTTCTATAGACTCTGACAGAGCAAAAGTTTTTTATTTTGATGAAGTCTAAATTTATCATTATTTTTTCTCTCATAAGTCTTGATTTTCATGTCAAGAGTAAGAACACTTTTCTAATCCTTGTTCCCAAAGATTTTTTCTAATTGTATTTTTATATTCAAGACAACCCCATTTTTCATAAATTCTAATATGGTATGAGTTTAGTTTAAAATTAAATTTTTTGTCTACCACTGTCTTGTGGTTGTTTCATCTCCATATTTCAGAAAGGCCATAATTTCTTCTTTGGTTCTATAAATGGGTTTTCTACCATGATCCCTCCATGTTACCATCTTTTTACAAATACCTCACTGCTTTGACTCCTGAGCTATGTATTTTAGTTTAAAATCAGACAGAGTATTTTCTTGTACAGCATCTTCTTTTTCAATAAAATTCAAACAATTTTAAATCTCTGCCTTCCCATATACATTTTAGAATAATCTTTTCTATGTCTACAAAATCTCTCTGGGATTTTGATAGTAGTTTCACAAATCCTGTAGATCAATTTGGGGAAAACTGATATCTTTATTATATTGAATCTTCAAATCTGAAGTCATAATATGTCCCTCTATTTAGCTATTTTTTTGATTTCTTCCAGAAGAGTTTTATAATATTTGCCATATAGATCTTCAACATTTTTATTGGATTTATAGAGAAGTATTTTATTTGAAGCCATTTTAAATTGCATTGTAATTTTAAATTTTACTCTCCATATTTCCATTGTTAATGTAGTTTATATTGAAACATAATTTTGGTCAAAAAATAAATAAAACCCAGACCATACAAGTTTCTTCCATAATCTACAAATGTGCAGTTTGCTTTAGGCAGTGGAATTGACAGAAACACAATGGTAAAAATATTACTCCATTTAGTGAAGACAAGTAGCCCCTAAGGGTAGTAATGGACATAGCTGGGTAGTTCCTGGGTTTCCAAAATCAATGGGTTACAGTTGATTTTAAAACTCTTATTCTAGCTGGGTGTGTTGGCGCGTGCCTACAATCCCAGCATTTTGGGAGGCTGAAACAGGAGAATTGCGAGTTCAAAACTAGCCTCAGCAACCGGGAGGCACTAAGCAACTCAGTGAAACCCTGTCTCTACATACAACACAAAATAGGGCTGGCAATGTTGCTCAGTGGTCGAGTACCCCTGAGTTCAATCCCTGCTACCAAAAAGAAAACCTCTTATTCTAGCAAAGAACTTGCATATTTAGTACAACTAGGCATAAACAATATGTAAGGTCCTCAGAACAATATTCAAGAATACCATACACTAGATATAAAATAACACTCACATATCTTCCATGAATTTGGGATAATCAACATAGCTTATCTCTGCTATGTTGAGTAGAATTAGCTCAGAAATTTGTAGGGAAGTTTTTATACTGAGGAAACCTCAACAACTTCAATGCTGTGAGGCTAAAAGTAGGGCTGGTAAGCTGCTCTTTCTCATACACTATGGGAGAAACTAAATGCTATTACTTTCTAAAAGTTACCTCTTTCTACAAGTAACAGACTCTAAATGACAAGAATATTTGCTCATAAGAAACAAGAAAACAGTCAGTGCAGACAAGACATGTATGGATGCAAGACTGAAAATATGGCTACTCTACTTCAAAGCTCCAAAAAGAGAAGAATCTTATTTCTCCACACTTGAACCTATACTGGTCTTATGACCTGCGTTGTCTAAAAGAATGTGGAAGAACTTAATTGGAGCATTAGATTCTGCAGATTTGAAGCTACTACTCCTGTTTCTCTGGAATAACACTCTAAGACTGCAAAGCAAAAAGCTTGGTCTAATTTATTAGAGCATGAGAAGCCACAGAAAGCAAAACCAAGCATCCCCAGCTGACAGCCACATGAACTGCCGTGAGTAGAGACATTTGGACCTTCCCAAGTACATCTTTACAAATGAGCCCAGGGAAAACTGTTAGGGGTATTAATCACACAACACAATGAACTGTGAGAAGTAATAAATTATCATTATTTTAAACCAATGAATTGTGGGGTGGTTTGTTATATAGCAATTAATATCTAATACACAATATTTATTGTTGATATATTTAAAATAAGATTCAAAGATACTTAAAAATATTAAAATATCAGATTGAGAGTGTAGAAGCTAGTAATAATAATGTTTAAACTGTTCAGCTTTAGGATTCTTTGACTTTGGAACATTTCTTTTGCAGCCCTAAGATCTTGAAAGTTGAGCAGTTATATAATGTCAAAAAGTAGGACAGAAACCTTTTTTCTTTTTTATTATTTCCTAATAAATACCATACAAAGTCCTACTCAGCAAAGTAGCTATTATTAATATTGTAATGCTCTAACAAACAAAATTAAAGGTAATAAAATATTTGTATTTTAATAAAACATAGTGTCACAGTCATACTAGCAACTGAAATAAAATTACTTGACTTACTGCATTAATATTTATTTTCCATGTGAAAAGTTTAGCACTTTAATGATATGGGTTTCAGTGTATTTTAAACACAGAAACCTCCCATATGGATATCATATGGCCATTAAACATTTAACAGTTTTATGTGCAATCATTTTGTACAAATTATGAGGTCCATAAAATTAAATTAATTAAGAGAAAACTAATAAAAGGCACCATGTTTTTGTTTTAATATTAATATGGATGCAAATATGTGGGAAATTCAGATTTATATTCATTAAATTAATTGGGGAGATGTTTAAAATCAAGGTAATGTAAGCTTATTTTAAATTTCATCAATGTGATAGTTTTATGGGAAAATAAAGTTGTGATAATTCTAGCAAAAAAATCATTGATGCCAGAAAGGTAAATGCAGCCTAGCACTTAGATATTCCTTTTTCTTTCTTTTTTTTCTGTCCAGTGGATACAAAAATTACTCTTCCATTTTCATTCAGTCAAATTCTAAGCAAGTTCAACTTCCTTTCAGAATTCATAAACTCATTACACTGTCATGACTATACCTTGAGTTTGAGTCAGAAAGGGAAAGAATGCTTATTGATGAGTTTGGAATACAAAACTGCTATTTTTACTTTCATTTCAGTACTCTCAACTCATGATAGGTTCTGAGAGGAACTGAGATTGCACAGGAAAAACATAATGCAACCCTAAAAACTGCTGCCATAGAAATGTAGAGCATTGGACGAGCTTTTGAGCATGCCTGGGCTTCCTGTGTGTGCTTCTTTCAGCTCACTACTTCCATTATGGATAGACACTGAAACCTCACATGCTCGACTTGCATTCACACATTTGTTCATAGGCCAAGAGAGTAAAAGTATAGGTTATGCCATCTCAAGGCATATTTTTCTATTCTTTTAAGAGGCTAAAAGCAAAATGAGCCACTCCAAGCCTCTGTTACAGAAAATTTCTCCTGCAGGTGACCAAAAATAATCAGGCGGACAAAATGTTATAAATGGACAGTTGCAGTTTATGCTACAAAACCAATAACAATCTACAAGAAAAGTCAAATTCATATTTATTCTCATTTCTGTACTTGTTAATAACAATTTTTTGTGCTCACTTGAAAATTCTACCAAAAAATTTTTTGGCCTTCAAACTTCAGTCATTGTAATAAAAATCCTTTGAGTTAAAAAGGGCAAGTCTTCACAAAATAGATCTTGAAGACAATTCAAATCAACATCCTATCCATTACAAAGTACTTCACCAAAACAAAACAAAACTACTAGTGTGGTACAGTCTGAAATGGATAACATAAGATTGTATTCAGAGGCCATTTAATGACCAAGGGCCAGAAGATATTGTGAAGACTGAATGAGAAAATATAGCATAAAGGAGGTAATGAAGGGAAAGTACTGCAATGATCATTATCCTAAATCCTAGTTTTCTCTGAAAGAAGGCCATGTAGTATTAACAACCTGCATGGCTCACAATCTGATCTACTTTCCACCTGTGCCCTACACCATACCAATAGGGTAGAGAATGTTAGAGGGATTCTCATAGCAAAGAGAAAAAGACACCTATGCATTACTCATTGTATTATATAGATTAGGACAAAATTGAGAAATACCTATATTGTTATTTAACTTTTAAATTCCAAAATACACAAATAATAACAATATAAGCATGATTAGGAGTAAAATATGCACATACATTCAATGATGAATTTCTAGGAAATGCTATTGAAGTTTATAATAAAGCATTAAAAATAAGAACTAATGTTTATACATTAGAACATTAAAAGACATTTTTGATATTTGAATAAATTTTGCCACATTACTACACTTGATTTTTATCACACGGCAATAAATTATCATCACTGCATGGTGATGAAATAGTAACTTTTTTTAATGAAAATAAAGATAGGGTGAAAGTATAAGACAAATAAAACAACTATACTCAACCTAACCAAAGCTTTTATATGGAATTTTACATACAATAAAAATGATGTGAATATGCAGCACAAATATTACTGGATATCTACTCTTTGCCAGAGATCATGTTAGCTTCTTCATATATACTTTGCTGTTAAATGCATACAATACTGATGTAGTTGTTAATATCATGTTTCAAATGAAAAGAATTGAACTTCAGAATTAAGAAATATGTCTAGTTGTACCTAGAATGTGTTTCAAATTTAGGGTTTAAACTCAAGCCTATCCTGTACCCATTATTTTAAATTTTATTTCATATTTTTCCATAGCTTCTGTATATGAGAGAAAACATTCAACTCTTGACTTTCTGAGTCTAGATTATTTCACTGAGCATAATGTTCACCAGTTCCCTCTATTTGCCAGCAAATGATGTAATTTCATTGTTCTCTGTGGCTGAGTAAAACTCTGTTATGTAAAAATATTTCACATTTTCTTTATTCATTTGCCTATTGACAGGCACCTTTTCAGGTTCTCTAATTTAGGTATTGTGAATTGCACTGCTGAAAACATTGGAATGAATGTATTGCTATGGTGTATTGATTTTAGTTCATTTGGATAAATACCAAGGAATGGGTCAAATGGTGGTTCTATTCCTAATGTTCTGAGGAAAATCCATACTGCTTCCAGAGTGGTTGTACTATTTGCAGTCCTACCAACAACACATGAGTACACTTTTTTCTCCCACATCCTTACTAGCTATTATTGTTATCTATATTCTTGATGATTGCCACTCTAACTGAAGTGAGATGAAATCTCAATGTGATTTTGATTTGCATATCCCTGATTGCTAAGGTTATTAAATATCTTTTCCATGTTTATATTGGTTGTTTTTATTTCTTCTTCTGAGAAATGTCTCTTTAGATCACTTGCCTATTTATTGATTGAGGGTTTATTGCTTTTTGGTTTTTTTGGTGTTAAGTTTTTTTGAGGTTTTTAATATTTTAATCCCCTGTTAGAGGAGTAGCTGACAAAGATTTTCTCCTATTCTGAAGGCTCTTTCTTAACATTTTTAATTGTTTCCTTTGCTCTTCAAAAGCTTTTTAATCTGAGGTCATCCCACTTACTGATTCTTGGTGATTTTTTTTTCTTGAGCTTTAGGAGTTTTATTAAGAAAGTCAGCATCTGGGCTGTTATGTTGGGGTGGTGACCCAATGCTTTCTTCTAGCAGTCACCGTGCATGAAAATAGAAGGGAGAACAGTGAAGGAAAGGTGGAAGGTGATTGAGGGGAGGGAGGAAAAGTGAAATGAAATGGACCCAATTATGTTCCGTGCATGTATGACTAAATCACAATGAATTCCATTTGTATGTATAACTATGATTCACCAATTAAAAATATAATCATAAATAGAATGAGACCAATAGAATAAATGAAGTCGGTCAGTGGGAGGGAGCAGAGGAGGGAAAGAAGAATTAGTAGAGATTGAAATGGAACAAGTTATGTTATATGCATTTATTAATATGTCAAAATAAGCTCAACTTTTATGCATTACTATAATGCATAATGAAAACATTAAAAAAATTCAAGTCTGATTGGAACCAAATCGTGCGATCATTCACTCTATCACACTGGAGAGAGCCACATTTTATCTACATAACCTTAATGCAGGATTCCCTGTGGGTACTAGACATATTCATGTGCTGTTGGGAAGTACACCATTAGCTGTATGGCTACTCAAAATTTAATGAATATTCTTTTTTACATGGTACAAGCAATTCACTAGTCCAAGGAAGTTTATAAATCTTAACAAGCTTATGCTAGGCACAATTATGCTTTTTCCTGGTTCATTCAATGGAAGAAATATTCTACAGAAATATTTTAATTTGGAAGAATTCCTAAGCAGTTCATCAGTAAACTGACTTTCATGTCATATTGCCAATAGACATTGCGAACTTAGGATAATATATTTATCTTTCTCCTATCTGATTGTAGCTGAAGCGTGGATTGACAGTCAAATGTCTTCTTGAACTTGGAAGTAGAGTAAATAAAAAAACATGGAACAGACACACATGTTGTATTATCTTTGAAGAAATATGTCCTTGGTAATAATGCAGTTTTTAAATACTTCCTGCTTTTCATAGAAGATGATTTCTGCATGTTTGAGGGAGAATAAATGTATCTGTCAGTTACCAACTTTTTATCATAAACACCAGTTGGATTATGCATTAGACTAGAGATGGGTTAATGAGAGAGGGATTTCCAAGTTTTCTTAAGTACCAGAGGCTTTTATGACATAGCACCACTTATATACTTACCATATATTTTAGACAAAATTATTCCTAATAAACTGCAAAAGACCTTATATAATTTTGGGAACATCAGTTTCAATAAATTTAGTATACCTTTGGAAATAGTTGAAGAACAAAGTAAATGTGAAAAGAGTTTTCAGCTATTTGGATGATGTAGTTATGACAGGAACCAGCTAAATATTTTCCTCTTTCTGAGGATATTAGTTACTGAAGAAGTTACAGAAAATAAATACTTCCTGAACTGACAGCATTGATAGAATCCAAGATCTGTTTGTCCCTTGATCAAGCTGGGGACTCTCAACAACAGATATGCTGATACTTTGTATAGTAGGCTCTATAATGGTCCCCTGTTCTTACAGTGCTTTATGGGAAAAAAAGCAGATGTGATTAAACTAAGAATCTTGAGATAGGGAGGTTGTCTTGTATTATGTGGATGGGCCCCAAATGCAATCCCAATTATTCTCACAAGAGAGAAACAGAAGAATAAGAGACACAGGCCCAGGCAAAGTAAAGGATGTAACCATGAAAACAGAGACTAAGGTGATGCAATTATTAGCCAAGGAACATTGTAAACCACCTGTAACTGGAAGAGGCAATGAAAACAAAATTTATCCAAAATTTCTCTCTCCCCACAGAGAGCATGGCCCTGGTAAGACCTTGATTTCATCCCAGTGATACTGATTTTTAACTTCTGAACTCCAGTATTGTGAGGAAGGATTTTTATAAGCCAACACACCTGTGGGTAATTTATTACAGTCACCACAGGAAATTAATTCATTACGTTTCTTAATCAGTCTAGGCTGTTTTAACAGAATGCCATAGACTGAAGGGTTATAGAAAACAACAATTTATTTCTCAGATTCCTGGAGGCCAGCTAGTCTAAGATCAAGGTAATAGCAGATTCTGTGGCTGGCAAGTGCCTGCTTCCTTGGGTGTAGATGGCTATCTTCTAATCATGATCATACAGTGGAAGGGATGAGGGAACTGAACAGAATCTCTTTTAAAACAGAAACACTCCTATCATTCATGAGAGTTCCATTCTCATGACTTAATCACATCCCAAAAGCCTCATCTCAAAATACCATCACATTGGAGATTAAGTTTCAACATAGGAATTTTGTCAACACTAACATTTCAGTTTATA
Source organism: Geosciurus inauris (assembly GCA_004024805.1). Lineage (NCBI taxonomy): Eukaryota > Metazoa > Chordata > Mammalia > Rodentia > Sciuridae > Geosciurus > Geosciurus inauris. The sequence continues at coordinate 16,244 of PVHX01021363.1, forward strand.
GCATTATGTTTAGCATTAATATGAATACCTTAGATAAATGAAGCATGCGTAGTGCTTTCAAACTGTAACTTTTGAACATACATTTTTAAGGATTTGATAAGATGTTGCTGAAATTTACCTGAGAATTCCCAGATAAGGGGCATGTGTTCTCTGATGTCATCCAAAATGAGTATTGAGGCATATATGATCCTAATCATATATTACAGTCTAATTACTAATTACAGTCACAATTAATGAAACCAAAATTTCTTTGGGACACAAGAAATGCATTGTTTACATTCTTGACCTAAACATAACCCATTTGTTTTTCTCTCTTATTCAGCAAATTTGGTTTGTATGGTAAAACTGATAATGATCACTAAAGAATATTATACTGAAAATTCAGTTGCCATGAAAGTGATAGTACTTATTTTCCCTACATAAATGAAATAGGAAATTTAGAGACTGTGGAGCTTTCAACTTCCACAAGCAGTCTCACTTATAAGGAAGTTACCAAGCCCAACGCATTGATTTATCAGGCTGTGCTGCTCACAGGTGAGGAGCTACCACACTTCCAGTTGTGAAGCTACGTCCTGCTAGTTGTTACCAGAGAGCACTCTTCATGTTTCCTTCCAGTGAAGGACAGGTAATTCTAGTTGGAAATGCATGCTTCTCCCTCTGTGTTAGAAGGTGAAATTTCTTACCTGGTTGATAAAATTGGGAAGCATATCTATAGGCACACTCTTCACAGGTCTTCCCTGTTTAGTTTCTCACAGGAGTGAGTTGCTTGAGAAAGCAAATGTTCTCAATCCAGTGCTGTGGGCGCCTGATATGCAATTCTGATGCATTCTGGGAATTAACCAAACTACCCATTTGAGTTTTACACTAAACTCCATGTTCCAGCTTCATGGGTAGTTTAGGAGGCATGTTGCTCTCCATGCTTCCTTTTCTGTTTTACTTCATAACTTTTTCATAAATCAGTTGTCAAGTCGGTGGGGGTGATGTTTGTGAAGGCTATGAGGATACCAAATGATACATTATGTACGATACATTATGTATGATACAAATGATACATTCTCAAGCATGAGAATCCAATTACATGGGCAGTGGAATGGATCATAAACAGGGACATCTAATTGGCCTACTGAAATAGTTCATTGCATAATTTTTTTTAGTAAAGTCTATTGTGAATGTTAAGGTATACAAGATGATGTTATGGGATACATATACACAGTAGAATGGTTACTATTCAAATTGTTTAAATTTCAACTAAACAATGTGACTTATTTCTCAGTCTGATTTCAAAAAATCTGACATTGGGGTCTTCAAAAAAATCAGGATACCACTTATTGTAACATTACCACAAATTACACAAGTATAATGGTATGGTTCCAGTAATTTTTAGAACTGAAACTGCTGGCTCTGAGTTTTAAGTGTATCTCCAATATGAACCTAGCAATGTGACTGAAATCGTGACTCCTACCTAAGAGGGAAGTTGCTGAGTGTGCATTCAGCAGCTCTCCTTTTTTGCCTGTGATAAGTATAACATTACCTGTCACAGACTGGATTTGAAAACCCATGTCTTGAGGTCATAATTTTATATTGCCACTGTGAAAGGCATTTGGTGATTCCACTGTAATAGCAAGGATGTATTATTTAGAATGCCCCAGGAGCCAGGGTCTTGCTCTGACACTAACACAGGAGTTAGAAGGGAATGTAGCCCAGAAGGTGCAAGCTTTGTGCATTCCAGGCTGGTTGAAATCTTGTCTCCTCAACAGTTCTGTACATGTCATCAAAATCCAGGGGATCTACGCATGAGGAAGGGATATATGATTAAGCAGAGCCATCTCAGAAATTGAAGAAATTGTCAATGTCCTATTTGTAAATCTGGGTGAGAGACATAAGAAAGTTATATAATAATGTCTTAAATTGTATTCATTCTTTTTTAACATTCAGGTAATATGCCTTCCTATTAAGTGTACAATGCATTGAGTTTTGACAAATATATGTACCAATATAATCAACATAGCAACTGGGATTGAGATCCATTTTACTTATATCCCATTTTAGAAAATACCTATGCCTTTTCAGCAAACAATGTTTTATTTGCTATAATTCTAAATTATTTTTTTCTGTTCTTCAATTTCATTTAGAATTTTCTTTTGTGTTTTTCATTTGTTGTAGATTGTTGGACATATAGTTACTCTATTTCTATTTTATTTTATAGAGTTCATTTTTATGCTAATAAATTATCAATATTTAGCTGTACTTTCCAATAGGTTTTGGGAAATATGTATAATTGTGTAACCACTGAACTCAACATAAATTCTTTTTCTCAAACTTAGTAAAATAAAGGTTAGTATAAGATAATAACAAATGATCCATGTAAAGAAAACAAAACAAAAAAATTTATCAATACAGTGATTTTGTTAATTGTAAATAGTGAATATATTTCCAAGCACTGATGGAGCTCAACTAGTAATTTGATTACATTGAAATTTTAGAATAAAAATCTTCTAACAACAAATAAGTTTATGCAAATTGCTTGTATTTTTGTTTTATTATTTTGTAAATCATAGCTTTTAAATCTATAATAAGGTTGGAGGGAAAGAAAGAAGGGGAGAAAAACTTAACCACACTGAGCTAAATTACAATATTTGGAGTCAAGAAGTATCTGCAATTATTTGAAAAAAAAACTTTTATTTGAAAATATACAACAATGAGGAGTTTAAAAAAATAGATCAGACTGCTAAATTGTAGTGTTATTGAGGGTAAGCACAGGAAGCCCAAATTAATTGAGAGTCATTTTATTTGTTTTGTGGTATCTGTTCATAGAACACTTATATTGTGCTTAAAAATCAATATGAACACAAACCGAATGATATGGAGGACATATTATAATATTTTTATTTACCTCAAATTACTATATCACAATATGTCCTTTCCCCTGCCCCCCTCTGCATGTATTTCAGAATCAAATTAGAAAATTCAGGAACTGCAAATCTAGGGAGCTAACATATATTCTACAAACTTTGCATTAATTCATTTTTGTTTTTATAGGACACATTAGTGTGTGGAATGCAAGAGTCATGTTCTTGGATTAAAAATAAGTCACTAACACACAGACACCATTTCTATTTATTTTGACAACCAATATGCACAGTTACTGTTTCTATCTTGGTGGAAGAACAAAATATCCTGGAGACTACCATACATGAATGGAAATAGACTTACAGTATTGCTGAGGAATATAGGAGTCATCTTTACTCAGCAATTTTCATTTTTTTTTTACTACTTTATAATAGTTTTATGTATAGTATAAAGATTTTTAAAGTATTGAGAAAAAATGTTTGAAAAAACATTAGTTAAACCAACGTATCAGCAAATACTAAAACCTGAGAAATACCGAAGGGGAAAACAGTGAGACAGCAGCCAGCCAGGCTTCTAGGTAGGATTGAGAACGGCATGAGTCAGGCTTTTCCTCCTTGAGAACAAATAAATTGGGTGATTCTTTGTTACCCACCCACAGGAAATATCCTCAAGGAAACTGCTAAATGTTAAATTATCCCATTGACAGTGAAGTTAATAAACCTTTAACTTATCCTAGACTTTTTAAAGAAAAACAAAAATTCATAAAAAAAAAAAAAAAAAGAAGGAAGGAAGCTGATGAGAAAGTGAGAAAAAAGGGAAAGACAAAAAGCTTCTTAAGTAATTTGACTAAAGGCCTTTTACATCAGCCTTCTCCACTTTTTAGTTTGCTCTTTCCAGACTAAATTGCACTGTTTTTATAGCTTTATTTCTGGATTTATTTAGCAGAAAAGCAGAGGTGGCAGAGGATTCAGTAGGAGACTTATTCTCCAGGGCAAATCTGCCAGTATTTTCCTTCCCCAATACATCTTATTTCAAACTACAGCAGCAGTAAGAGTCAAAGCCCTATTCAGCAAAATGAAGAGTCTTTCAACATGCTTCTTTGCCACAGTGTATGCGCAACAGCAGAATAAAATCACCTGGCCTAGGAGCAGCACAGTGGTGATTCAGGAAGCCTAGCTTATTTCTTCCTGTTTTCTTGGTAAAAAGAATAAAAGCACTGGTGAAAGCAAAATGTTATTGAAAACAAATCTTTTCTCAATCCAATAATCCTCTCCACAGAACAACAACAAACTTTTAATATTGAATAAGCATCAAACCAAAATGCCCATCAGGGAGATGCTGGCAATCCTACTAAAAGATTGCCAAGACAAAAAAAATCTTACCCTTTTATACAGACAATGATTCATTGCGCACGAGTTCTCATAATAAACAATAATTAGTCCTCCAGGAATAAGACACTGCACCATTGGTCACACATAGTTCTTCCCAGACACACCTGGTAATTGTGCATATCTCTATGTTAGCTAACTGTCCTTATCCAGAGAGAAAACAAAGCTCCCCTACTCTTTTTGAAGGAAGTTGTTTCATAATTTGTAACAAGTTAGCCTCCTACTCACCAAAAATAGAGCTCTGTCTACCTTACTGTTTTCATATCAAGTTCTTATGGACACACACACACACACACACACACGCACACAAATATCACCAAAGCAGATAGAGGATAGAATTCTCACATCAAAGTGTTTTACCGTAATTCAATGAAATTAAGCATGAACTTACTTCTTCAAAGCTATCTCCCATAAATGCTTCAAAGTATCAGGTAAACCAATGTTTCAGTCTTACAGAAAATCTAATTTTTCATAAAGATAGAAGAAAACCCCCGAGGCAAACATATTTATAATTTGTTTTATAAATTTGAGCATTAACATGATACTGTGGCTAATCAAATAACAATATAAGTCAATTTCATATTGTCTAACCAACAAAACTCACGCTGAACCCAATCAGAATAGAAACAAACACTATACTGAAAGTTTTCTATAACAATATATAAAAATAAGCAGTATAACTCCAAACCTATTCAAATATGTGTACATTAAGTATACAATTCTATGTAAATTCTTAAACCATCAAAAGTAAAATTCTCTTAACAGCATAGGAATATTTTTTCTGTAATACAGTAGTTCTCATTTAGGGATTCCCACCCATTTTTCTCCAGGGGACATTTAGCAATGCCTAGAGCATTTTTGATTGACACAACTGAAGGAGGTTACTGACATTTAATGGGTAAGGACATGAATGCTGCTAAGTATCCTACAATGGACCTCACCACTAAAAATCATCCAGCTTAAAATGGCAATAGTACTGGGGTAAAAAAAAAAGCTGATGAATTGTAGTAAACATCATCACAGTAGCTAATTAGCACAATTTACACACTTTTCACATTGAGATATCTAACACAGTACTGATGTATTGATCCAAAATAGGACTAAAGTTGAAATTGATTTGCATGAATGTAAGCCACAGAAATTATAAAGTATAAATCAATCATTATTCTTATCCATAAGAAGCTTAACAAGTATCTTAATTATTGAATAACCTGACACAAATAAATTGAAGTCAACAAGATAAGAAAACAATATTTGTAGTACATAGGTAAAAGTTAGCCCTGAAACCTTCCATCTTGACAGTTTATTTTGAAATGATTTAGTATCAAAAAAGAAAAATCAACAAAAGGTATTGGTTTCCAAATTTTAGCAGGCTAGGTCTGATATGGATAGTGTTTCAAGTTTCCAACCAAACAATATGCGTGCATTAATCAGTAATAGCTGGAAACAATGGAAAATGATAAATCTTTGACTACGGAAAATTAAATGTTTTAAAAATATAACATGAAAAAATAAAAGCTTAAATAATGTTTGAAGATAAAAATGTGAGACTTTTCTTAAAGCACTTTGAGGGGGAAAAAAAGGAAAGGATTATGTTTTATACAATGAAAATTTATATTATTTAAAAATAGGAACTTGTCACCAATACACACTTTATAAAAACTCTGCTTCTTAGAACAGAAGAGACAGCTTTAAATGTTAATTAAATATTAGTTTCATTAACCCAAATGTATGTCCAAAACATAAGACAAATAGGATTTACATACTTTCATATACAAATAAAACAAAAAAGCTCTATACTCGTGGTTTGAATGGTAAATGTATAAACTTATGATCAATATAATTGTTTTATAGCAATTTATAGAGGATATTTAAAATACTCACCTATTTATTTAACATTCTTCATTTCTGCTTAAAACTTTTAATTTTAACAAAGTAGGTAAGACTATTCATAAAATTACTTCATGCCCAAGGACCTGAAAGTCTCCTTGCTGTGATTACATTGTTTCAAAATCCATTACTTCTCAACACCTTCTCTGAAACAATTTTACTATGATTGCATTGTATCAAAAGCTGTATGTCTTATCCACCAAATAATAGAATTTTTTTGTTTTACTTTCTTGGCACTAGACAGAAGCACCTTCACTTTGATTATACCTGAACGACTCTGAATAGTCTGCTTCTCATTCATACAAGTTTCCCTTTGTATTTGCCATTTCCAGGGTTCGGTGCTATTTGCAAACCACTTAAAGTCCTATTCTGAATAAATACACAGAAATTCTCATTATAAGGAAGACTTCCAAATCATAACAAATAGAACAAAAAGAAAACCTTTGAAATATACTTTATGTTTTGGCCTATGGTATTAAAAATATTTTAAAATATGAAGCTATGTTTTAAGACAAACCAGAAAATGGATAATTTAATGTAAAACAAACAGGCATCTGCATCTGTAATAGCTATATCTACATCCATACTTGTATCTATCTATAGGCTTTCCTGGAAATAATGAAGTCAGAATTAGACAGGCAGTCAGTGTAGATAGATAAATCGAGTCAGGTCCAATCAAGGAGGCCAATTTCGATCTGGGAGGTTGGAATGTTAATGCTTTCAGAGGCCTTCCTCCACTCTTATCAGGATAACCTGCCCCTGTTCCAACCTGTTGCTAAAGTAACCTGTCCCATAATGACGCCCCTTTTCTGCCCAGAACACTCCACATTTGTTCATCTAGCTTGTTCACCTTTTGGCCATCCCACTGAGCATCTCCTGGACCTAGTCATGTAGGCAAGAAGGAGAGAGAGAAGGGGAAGAGAGCAGGAGAACAAAAGAAGCCTAGGACATATAAAAAGACAAAACTCAGTGTACTTCTGAGGATAACAGGATACCAGCTATGGCCTCCTTCTCCCTCCCTCCTGGGAGAAGTCTGTGTTACCTCTTTTTAAATCAATTCTGCTTTATATACTTGCCTAGGTGTACTTCTCTAATGTTCAAACTTCAACATGTGAAGGAGCAGAACTCGTCACTAGTGACTGGCGGTATCAGTAAGTGAGGGGAAAATATCTATTTAACATCTCATAACTAAATATACTTTATAGGAAATTTAAGATAACACACCCATGTCTTTCCATAAGACCTTGATTAGAGCCAGAAATTAAATGTTTGTAATTTCATCAACATAAGGGTGACTTTGAATTAGAGTAAAGCACTTCAGAAAACTTTAAAAATCACCAAAGTTAACTAAATTCACATGGAAACTTTCTTTTTCTCCCTCTCTCATTATCTGTTTTATTTCCTTTCTTCTTTCACTAAATCAGAGAAGTTACAAATAAATGTTTTTGCTCAATGGTATTGATAATATATACTTCTGTTAGTTTTCTTTTGCTGTGTAACAAATTTCCTCAATCTTAGTTGCTTAAAACGGCACATGCTTATTATCTTTGAATTTTAGGGGTCAGAAGTGTTGGCATGACCTGTTTAGACTCTTTGCTCAGGGTCTCTCATGAGGCTGGAATCAAAGTGTTGGAAAAAGCTGTGATATAATCTAAATACGAGACTGAGGAAGGATCTGATTCCCAATTCACTCCTGTGGTTTCAGAAGCATTAATTTTCTTTCTGGCTGCAGGACAAAGGGTTTCAGTGCCTTTCTTATTTGGGGCCAGAGTCTGCTCTTATCTTCTTACCATGTGGTCTTTCCCATGGGCCAGTTCCCAGTGTGGTCACTGGCTTCATCTAAGCCCTCAAGGAAGAGAGTGCCAGAAAAGCAAGAGCTCTAGCATCATGTAACGTAACCATAAGCATGACTTTCTGTCACCTCTGCACTCTAATAGGAATAAAGCACAGGTTTTGCCCACATGAAAAACAGGGAATTACAGAGGACATGAATATGAGAAGAGATGCATGAGGTACCACTTTGGAGCCTATTCAACAATTGCTATAATGTATTGACCACTTAAGGTTCCAGGAACTTCTGGTTGTCCCCAATTATTTTCTTCTCTCTGTAGCACTAAAATTAATGAATCTTGTCTAGGTATGTAATTCCTAGGAATAACTGTTACAGATTTTTGCCTCCCTTACAGCTAATCATGATTAAGTGGCCAACGGGATAAGAGAGATGTTACATGTCCTTCTTTCTTTCCACTTTCTAGAACTGGATATGCTGGTGACCTATATTTGTTGATAAATTATTTACATAAATCAACATGTTTAATTATTATGTCCTTTAAATGAGCAGGAAATCTAGTTATTCTTATATTACAGATAAGGAAAATGAGGCAAAAAAAAAAAAAAGTGAAATGTTTCCTCCAGGGAAAAATAATATGTGCTGCTATCATAATACGAACGCAAAGAGAATAAATTCAGAGTTTATAGTTTTCATTGTTTCATTATTAGTTTTCATCTTCACAACTTCACAATTGGCCTAAGTCATCTAATTAAACAAAAATATTTTAAAACCCACACAAAATGGTTATGACAGCAAAGAAAAATCATCCACACATATAGCATGTGAAGGTTTTCCAAATGAAGCCAAATGTAAAGACAGGTAGTTAATGTAGCTAGGTAAATTGGGCCACATTGAGAAAATGGAGTCCAATTTGAGTCCAGGAAATTGGAAATCACCCGTGGGAGATTGGAATGCTCATGTCTCCAGAGCCCTTTGATACTATCCCTTGCAAAAGGCTGTTAATGAAGCAGCTCCTGAGCAGAAAGAGAGCTAGTACTCAATGCCTCCTGGGCTGCCCTTCCCTTCCTGCCTAGCACTCTACCTAGGCCCTTCCAGCCCATCTGCTCACCCTCTCATCATTCCACCAACATCCCTCAGTCACTATGCAGGATGAGGGAAAATGAACAAGATAAGGGAGAAGAACAGGAGAACAAGGGAAACTTTAGATGTCTAAAAGGGACAGGACTTCCTCAACCCACAGATTCCACCTTCGGGTTCACTTCTTCCACCCGGGAGAAGTCTATTTTACTATCCTTTAATAAAGATTCTTTTCTCCTCTATGCTTACCTGGTGTGCTTGTCTGGTGTTATATATACTTCAACATTTGAGGAAGCAGGACTCCTCAAGGTAACCAGTAACTGGCCGTATCACAAATACTCATTTTATTTCATCCAAGGGGATTCTCAGTTTGAGAATCACTGGAAAAAATGACATTGGGCAAACAAATTGAAAATGTTTTGTAGTTTTATAAATGTACTTTAAAGGTATCATCTAGAGATAAGAGAGAGTTGTCTGAATAGTTCTTTATAGGAAGAAAAATCTGTAGAGCAAAGATGTAAAATTAAAATGATGTTTATATGTGAAAATAAATACCTTATGTTTAATGTTTGTGCCTAAATATTTTTGTTCGTTTGTTCATCTTTTTTATGTGGTAGTTTATTCTTTGAATATCTCAGAATGGGGCTCAAATCCTATTTTGCTGATCAAGAGCTGGAACTTCTTGCACTTTGCTACATAGCTTCCTATCATCTTTATCCTCTGATAATCTTTCATGAAATAGCTGAAACAAGAAGACAAAGTTTCCCTTTGTTCATCTTTAGGTGGGAACATGCAGGTGTCTATCAACTCAAATTCTTTGGCAATCTACAACATCCCCACATGACACAAAAACACAGCCAAGTGTTGAATTGGGAAGATATGTTATTATAGTGAGTAGACATATTATCAAATACAAAATCTGTAAATGATGACAATAAGCTATATATCCATTTAGGAAAATAATTGTAAAATTCCGTCTGTACTACTGGCTCTCTGAGGCAGTGACATTTTAAAAAAGACTACATAACTCCATATAAATTTTGATTTCTTTAGACAAGAGTAGAAGAAAATATTCAGAGTTTCACTCCAAATTATTTAAAACTCATGTTTAAATAACTAATAAAATAAATTGGTAAAATGGACAATTTGGTTTTGTTTACAGCATATAACCACAAAACAATTACATATACATATATAATTTTCTAATTAGCAGAAAGGTTGAGAGACAAAACTAAGTTCTGTTTGTTTAGATAATGAACTATTTCATATATTTTAACATTAATCAAGCTGCCAGTTATTATTTAAAATGACCTCTATTTCCAGGCTAATTACAATTTTTAATCTATATTTCCCCCATTGCTATGTTGAGTGTTTTCATAATTAAATTGTTTTGTGTACCCATCTAAATGCAGTTCTATGCTTCACTACTTCATGTACTTTGTGACAATTTGATAATAAAGCATAACATTTCAAGACTTTATTTCATTATTTTTTCATTTCATATACTAACTCTGAATTTAAACTTTTATATATTAAATTTAGTTCATTTTCATCATGGGGATTTTGCTCAAAATTAATAATAAAATTATGTTCTGCCCTATATCATATATTTAGAAACCTATTTCTCATTGCAATATAACTTATTATTCAATGAATATTTGGATGTTCTTTTGTTTTCCGTGTAATACATAAAAGAGACTTGACCCCAAGTTGCCATCACCCACCACATATACAGGCACCTACTCTTTCTCTCTTTCACACACACACACACACACACACACACACACACAAGAATTCCTACTGTTTACAGTTTATCTGGTAGCGCCAGAAACCTAAATACTTACACATATTTGTTATGGCAAAAGTAAGACTGGTATATTTTCACTTTTCCCCTCCTCCAACTTAGAACAAACCACCATTTTCTCTAAGCCTGATTTAATTTATACAAGTGAAGGAATAGTAAGTTTGGTAGATTACATGGTTATGTAAGGATCAGATGAGATGACAAGTTTGTATTTTTAAAATGCAAACAAATTTTAAAAACACTATTTCATTTGATATTTTTATGAAGAAGCATTTTAAATTAACTGAACAAAACTATAATGTATAATCTTCAGATTACAGAAGCAATGTCTAGGTCCAATGGGTTTTTTAAAATTCTTTGTCAACAATATCATCCTCACAGAAGATTTTTTGGTAACCTCCTTCATTAAAATTCATAAAAAATTTTTAAAAATTATGGGCTATTAAGAAACAATTGTTCTAAATGGGCATGGTGGTGCCCACCTGTAATCCCAGGGACTCAGGAGGCTGAGGCAGGAGGACTGCAAGTTTAAAGATCCAAGGAAATTTAGCAAGAATGTCTCAAGAGAAAAAGTAAAAAGGCCTGGGGATGTTGCTCAGTGGTTAAGCACCCATAAGTTCAATTAAAAAGAAAAAAAAAGGTAAGAAAAAAAGAAACAATTGTTTATTGGAAGTCACACAATAAAGTTTTAAATTCAATTCAACCTACCACTTTATCTTCTGGTAATCTTTTAAGGTATGCTGAATAATGTCCCCTGAAGAAGCCTCTGCTCTAAAGTGGGCATCCTGTAAATAGATTTTGCAACAAGAGGCACGTCACAAATTCTATTAAGATTAAAGTTGTTTAGATGGGAAGCTTATCCTGGATTATATCTGATAGGTCCTCAAAGTTGATGAGTAAAATAGATGAAAGAGAGATTAAAGCATGGGAGGAACATGATTCACCATTTCTGGCTTTGGGGATGGAGGAAAGAAACCAAGAAAAGAGGATTGCCTTTACAAATTTGGAAAGGATGCTACCAACAGCCTGACTGAGCAAGGAAACCCACCCTCTTCTAATGCTTTTAGAAAGGATGACTGCCATACTGACATCTTAATTTTAATCTGGTCAAAGGCAGGTTGGACTTCTCACCTACAAAACTATAAGATCAGACATTTTGGGAGGCTGAGACAGGAGAATCGTGAATTCAAAGCCAGCCTCTGCAACATCAAGGCACTAAGCAACTCAATGAGATCTTGTCTCTAAAATAAAACAGAAAATACGGCTGGAAATGTGGCTCAGTGATCTAGAACCCCTGAGTTCAATATCCAGTACCAAAAAAAAAAAAAAAAATTTCATGTTTACATGTCTGCAATTCCATTAAAAATTAATTTTGCTAGGATCAGATTATGGTTCTTTATGTTGAAGTTTTCTTCTCCTATAGTGTCTGACCCAAAGCAATTTCTAAAAATTTATTTGTTAAATAAAGAAATGAAAATTTATTCTGCCTTTCTGACTGAATTATTAGAGAAGTAAAAATAATTCTTTATTTTTTATCTTTTTATAATGTGTATCTTTTTTCTAATTTTTCTTGCAAATAGTCCTACCTATAATTTATACAGAAATTCTCTTTTATCCAATTTTTTGTAACTATCATATTTTGATGAGACATAATGAAAAGAACTTTTGAAGAATTTGAACTTAAAAAGTTACAATCCTTATCAATGAAAATGTGGTACAAACAGTTATGAAAAAATAAAACTACTGAGCAAAATCTGCCATTTAATCTTTGGGGAAAAGAAAACACTATTGGTAGCAGATCAGTTTTTAAGAAAAAAAAATTGTAACGAAAGGTTAATTGTGATTTTTCAAATGCTCTGTTGTACATAATAATAGTTTGCATTCAATTATATTAAGCAATGAACCCTATCTTTTGCTTGTTTTGTTTTACCATTAACATGGGGACAGAGCTTGATAGTTTTGTTTCAGTGAAGCTAAATACTTCACAATTTGTAGATTTCAAGATTCTGAATCATTTTAGAATTTGAATTCAAATGAAAGATAATTCACTTATGTCCCTTTCTGCTTTCCAAACCAGGGAGACACTATACCCATGTATTTCTTACACTTACCACATATATGTTTATCTTTTAACACATCTCCAGGAGATGACCATTTTCAAATAAAGTCAGAATTGATAAATAAATTTAAAAACACCAAAATCTAAAATTCTTTATAAATCACCTGGAGAGTAGCCGTCCGCACTTGCTTGTACTGGGTGTAGGATCCTTTGTGTTTTCGGGGCTTCGTTTAGCACTCACTTAACTGGTATCAACAAATTTATCTTAAGAAATACTGAGGAAACAATTGAGAAATCCTTAAAATTTATTTTCTGCTCTCTGGTTCTTTAGTCTTCATGCAGAAGTTCAGTCTTCCTTCTGTTTCTCTTCTTTGATATCTTTCTGCCATTTTCTTTCCCCATCAAACAAAATGGGTAGAGGTATCTCATTTACATATATTTTTTCATGAATTATATTTATATAAATATGTTAGGCATTCATATTCTCCCATTAAAACACAAACACCATTATTTGACTTTAAGAATGAAATAATTTTGCTTCAATTATGAAATAAGTTTCTGGTATTTAAAGGCATAAAGTGAGCTGAAGAAAATAAAAATTTCTTTTAGGGATATACATGAATTTCTTTTGATCACATTGTCTTAACAACTTCTTCTTCTTCTTCTTCTTCTTCTTCTTCTTCTCCTCCTCCTCCTCCTCCTCCTCCTCCTCCTCTTCCTCCTCCTCC
>PVHX01021364.1:0-29935 GCA_004024805.1 Geosciurus inauris
GAGGCTGGCTTTGAACTCGTAATTCTCCTGTCTCAGCCTCCCTAAGTGCTGGGATGACAGGCATGCACCACCGTGCCCAGCAGTTTTGATTACTTTTTAAATTAAAGGCTTAAAACCTGTGAGTGATTAATGGACAATAGTATTTTGTTTTGTCTTCCTTGATACTTTGTATACTTATAGGGATTTATACTTTAACATTTGATGTTTACTTTTGTGCCTTAAAGCAAACTTGAGATTTATGATACCACCACAGCACTCCCACCCTACTTTTATAGATAAAAACACCAGGAGTCAGTTTTTTATTTATTTTTTTTTTTTAATTTTTTTTTTTAGTTATACATGAACACAGTGTCTTTATTTTGTTTACTTATTTTTATGTGGTGCTGAGGATCCAACCCAGTGCCTCACACGTGGGAGGCAAGCACTGTGCCACTGAGCCACAACCTCAGCCCAGTTTTACAATAATTGAGTAGTATATTTTGTAAATAACAGAACTACAATTCTATTTTGGTTCTGCTATTTTTTTCATACATAGTTTGGTATTCTTCTACCAAAGATAGGATTATCACTGTAAGGAAAAATTTTTTGGTAAGTTTATTTCTGGTTATATTGCTTAACATTGATGACATACAGCATTCCTTGGAATCCTCCCAGGAGTCCAATTTATTAATGTGGTGGTATGAGGTTTTCCATGTACTTCTTGGAGAAAAATAATTTAATGAACTAGACCTTGTGATTTTTCATTTTTTAAAAAATAACGTGTAATACTTTGAGAAATATTATGCTTCAAATTTTTATTTTCACTGGAAAAGTAATAAATCTCCTTAATAATCAGTATATAAATTGTATCTTCCTAACAGAAGCACAATATTAAAAAATGTTTTTGAGCTGGGCGCAGTGGCACAAGCCTGTAATCCTAGTACTTAGGGAGGCTGAGACAGTAGAATTGCGAGTTCAAAGCCGGCCTCAGCAACGGCGAGGCACTAAGCAACTCAGTGAGACCCTGTCTCTACATAGAAACACAAAATAGGGCTGGGGATGTGGCTCAGTGGTCAAGTGCCCCTGAGTTCAATCTCCAGTACCAAAAAAAAAATGTTTTTGAAGAACGCTTGTATTTCATTTTGTACTTTTGTGTGTCTGTATGAATGTGGTCCTGAGGATTGAACCCAGGGCCTTGTGCTTGATAGGCAGACACTCTACCACTGAGTTAAATCCCAGTCCTTTTATATTTTATTTTGATGTGGGGTCTTGCTAAGTTGCCCAGGCTATCCTCAAACTTGAGATCCTCTTGCCTTAGCCTTCTAAGTAGTCGTGATTACAAGTGTGTGCCACTATACCTGGCTTGCTTCATACATTTTGATAGAGATTGTTAAGCTTTTAGTGGAAGGATAGAGAAAGGGAATGTCTCAGCTATAAATTCGGAGTATTTTTTTCCCGTTAGTAAATTCCAACTTAACATTAAGTAATAGCAGAATTTTTTTATTTCCTCAGGAAATGGTATTTCCTGCATGTATATACATCTATGTAAACAGTTTCTAAAACATAACTAATTTGTCTTTTATAACTTATCGTCATATGTTTTAGGAAGCAGTTCAGGTACTTTTGAAGCATTCTGCAGATGTTAATGCTCGAGACAAAAATTGGCAAACCCCTTTACACATCGCTGCTGCTAATAAAGCTGTAAAGTGTGCTGAAGCTTTGGTACCTCTTCTGAGTAATGTAAATGTATCTGATCGAGCAGGAAGAACTGCATTACATCATGCAGCTTTCAGTGGACATGGTGAGGTAGGTGGTATTTTTTTTCCCTCCAAAGTACTGGAAATTGAGTCCAGAACATTATACCCCTGAGCCCCATCCCCTACCTTTTTTAACTTTTATTTTGAGATAGGATTTCAGCAAGTTGCCCTGACCTCAAACTTGGAATCCTCCTGCCTCGACCTCCTGGTTAGCTGGGATTACAGGCAAGCACCCTTCTTTAGCCATTTGTAAGTCCATAGTAAAAGCAAATAAAAATATCTTGCTCATATTTGTCAAATTCAGCGCGTAGCAAACCTTCAAACTTTGTTTTCCATGATAAAACTTTCTCATATTTGGAAATTTATTTAGTATGTGCTGCTTGTACACTTGAATTTTATAGTCAACCTGGAGTGACAGCCTGCTAGCTAGCATAATATGAAAAGTATGTTCTATAATTATGGAAAAAATAAATCTGGGAAGACAAATTTCTTTGTTTTCTCAGAAGGATAGTAGCAAAGCATTTTGAAATAAGCTTTCTTATAAATTTGTATCAGCGTTTAGTCAAGAGAATTCTTCAGTGACAGACCATCAAAAGAAATCAATTTAAGAAAATTAGAATTTTGTTATCTTCTGGCAAACATCACTTAAAATAGTTGTATTAGCAAAGAGTGAGGTTTATATGTGCATGAGAGACAGGGAAGAACCAAACTGTTAGAGGAACCTTTGAGACGAACTTTTCCAGCCTTTTTTTAACGAAAAAAGGGATTTTGCTATGTTGCCCAGGCTGGTTACCAACTCCTGGGCTTAAGTGATCCTTCTGCCTCAGCCTCCTGAGTAGCTGGGACTATTGGCATGTATTACCATATCCAGCTCCTAGTCCTTCATTTTTGCAGGCACAAAAATTCCAAGTGGTAGAGTATTATTCCCAAGATTCCATAACTAGGAGTTGTTGGCTGCAGTGTTCTTTCCACTGTACTTGTCTTATTTTGCAACAGAAATCCTTGCCTCTGTTGTATTTAAGGTCACAAAGCGTGTCCTAATTGAAATCTGGAATTCCCTTCAACAAAGAAACTATTATAAATATAATTAGGTATAATTATTATTCTTGGTACTTTGTGAGATAAGTAGACTATGTTATAACCTTTAAGTTTTATCATTTTATAGATATTCAATTATACCTAAATTAAATTTAAGACATTTCTGGGAAGAGAATTCACTCTGCATTTTAATAACACTTTGGGCCATGAGTAGGAATAAAACCTCTTATTAAATATTCCAACTTTAGATCTTCCAGATTTATACTTACTTGTTCATAAAATACCAGGACAGAAAGGGTTTCTAGAAAGATAATGCCTGACTTCAGTAACACCCACAATGAACCCATTTTTCATATTTTATCCTATTGTGTTAAATAGCTTTGAATATTCAGTCTACCTCCTTTTTTATCAGAAATACAGTGCAAGAGAAATTAAGATGAATAGTCATCACAAGGGCTATTCATGAACAATTCTTCTGAATTTCATTGGAACTATGTTTATTTTATTCCAGATGGTTAAGCTACTCTTGTCCAGAGGTGCCAATATTAATGCTTTTGACAAGAAAGATAGGCGTGCTATCCATTGGGCAGCATATATGGGTATGTACTTTTTTTGAATTTACTTTTTCACATTATATATTTAGGAAAGTAATACATTTTATTTCTTGCCATTGCATAACATTTCTAACACAATTAAAAGATACACCATATCTGATTTTCCTGCTCAGGTGGAACTATCCTGGTAATAGGGAAGTTTTGCTATAACAGGAGCCCACTGGATCCAATATATCTAAAAGCTATTTGAAATTATTTATCTTTAAAGGGAGAAATATGTCTATTATAGGTCTTGGGTATTTAAGTTAGGATTGGTGTTTACTATGAGTTAGTTCTTGTGTTTTCATTCTAATATTAAAATGTAAGTTATGAATACATATTTAGAAATCTTATATTGGGCCAAGCACTGGGTTTCATGTGCATTTTTATTTTTGATTTGTGATTGCCCTCTGAAACTAGACCTCATGATAGGAATGATAGTAGAATTAATAGAACATTATTACTCTGTGCATATATGATTACATGACCTATATAACTGTACATCATATACAACCAAAAGAATGAGAAGTTATACTCCATTTATGTATAAGGTGTCAAAATGCATTCTGCTGTCATTATAATTAATTAGAACAAATAAAAATAAATAAATAAAACTAGACTTCATGAGGAAAATGGACCTGGGATAGACAACCCGGTACTTCATGCAACTTTGTGATAAGAGCACTAACAAAAACATTGTTTGATTCTTGAGATAACTTGGAAAACTGAAGAGGTGATTCAGCCTATCTTAGAATATTTTTTAAATTTTTTATTGGTTGTTGATGGAACTTTATTTATTTATATGCATTGCTGAGACTCAAACCCAGTGCCTCACATATGCTAAGTAAGTGCTTTACCACTGAGCCACAATCCCAGCACATCTTAGAATATTTTGAAATGCATAAAAACAGTATTTCTACTCGGCTGTGAGTGCTGAGATCATGCAGATAGAAATAGATCTCTAAGCATGGAGGAAATATAACCTGCCACAAACACTGGAAGTCTTGTAAGACTAGGTTTTACCTCTTGGAGAAAGTCATGGGTGTAGACATTTGGTTTTTGTTTTGTTTTTGCAGTACTGGGGATTTGTACTTCAGGCCTCACACATACTAGGCAAGTGCTCCACCACTGAGCTACATTCCCAGCCCTTTGTTTTTTATTTGAGACAAGTACTCTCCAAGTTGTCTAGCCTGGCCTCAAACTTGTGATCCTCCTACCTCAGCCTCCCAAATAGCTGGGATTACAGGTGTGTGCCACTGCGTCCAGCAGACATTTATTTTTGAAGTGCCTCCCTTTGGAGCTCAGGACTTCCTCTCTTCCTGCCAAAGGTTGTAATTCATTTTGAGGTTCCCCCCAGTGCTATGAATTGAACTCAGGGCCTTACACATTCTAATAATTTTGTTTTTGCTATTGTGGCTCCTTTGGTGTGGAAAAAATCACGTGATAGTCACAGCTTATTATTTTCCTGTTCTTGGTTTTGTCTTTTCCTGTCTCTTGTTTAAAAATAAAAGATTAAGTGGAAGATCATCATCCTTAAAAACCTGTATAACATTGTAAAAAAATGCAAATTAGTTATAATACTCCATCTGTGTATTTTTATGTATCAAATCTTACTTATCTTTATTGCAGTGCTGGAAATCAAACCTAAGATTTTGCACATGCTAGACAAGTGCTCTGCCACAGAGCTATACACCCAGCCCTTCAAACATTACATATCAAATTTTAGCACAGATACTCCTAAGGTCCTTTACCTGTAAAATAACCAAATGCAGAAGAGTCCATGCTGAATTGCAATTCTGAAATTTAGTGTATGTGTAAAGAAATATTAAAAATGAAGGTTAACATTTTATTACATATCACTATTTTGATAGCCAGAACCAGGAGTGGTGGCAAACATCTATAATCCTGGTGACTCTGGAAGCCTGAGGCAGGAGAGTCACAAATTGAAAGCCAGCCTCAGCTGTTCAGCAAGGCACTAAGAAACATAGTGATACCTTGTCTCTAAATAGTTAGATAAATAGATAAAATATTTTGATAGCCAGAAGCTGAAAACTTGGTGTTTCATACCAAAAGTATGTGCCTCTAGATGTGTAATGGACAATTTTCTTGTGTTAATTGAAGGTAAAAAATCTAGAAGCAAGTCTTCTGTGGTATACTAAAGTCTCCTCACACCTGATAGTTTTCTACCTTTAAGTCTTAGAAACTTTCTTGAATATTTTGTTGCAGTTTATTCTTTAAGATGGTTTAGAAACAGTGCTATAATTTACAACTACATAGGGTATATTATAAAATTTACACATTAAGCAGAATTCGTCAGGCCTTTTACTTCTAAAGAATTAGACTTAACAGCTATTTTCATGAAATGGAAGGCCAGTGTAATTTTGTAGTTTTCTTTAGTTGAACTCCCCAAATAGTTGATGGTGTTTTTCTGAGGTGATCTAGCATAGCTTTGTTGTCACTGATAATACTATCATATTTTAGACCTGTTATGGTTGAAAAGGTAATTCATTGTTTCTTGGAAATTATTACATGTCTTGGTCCATTTTGTGCTACTATAACAATACCTGACCCTGGGTAATTTGTAATGAACAGAAATTTATTTCCCTACGGTTCTGGAGGCTGGAAGCCTAGCATCAAGGCATGGACATCTGGTGTAGGCCATGCCACATCATATGGCACAAGGCCATTGGTTAGAGAGAAGTGGGGGCCAAATTCAGTCTTTATAATGAATAACCCATTCCTACGAGAACAGCATTAATCTTCATAAGGGGTCCTTCATAATACAATCACATCTTTTTTTTTTTTTTTTGGCACTGGAGATTGAACTATGCATGTCTCATGGATTCCACTCAAAAAATAGCCCTAGAGGCCAGATATTGTGGAACACATCTGTAATCCCATCAGCTTGGGAAGCTGAGATATGAGGATCACAAGTTTGAGGTCAGCCTCTTCAGTTGAGCAAGGCCCTGACTCAAAATAAAAGGGACTTGGGTGTATCTCTGGAGTAGAGCGCCCCTGAGTTCAATCCCCTATACCAGGGCTGAAGGGGTAGAGAACCCTGTAGGAATTAAATTCTGGTCCCTCAGCATATCTTTTTATAAATTGATTTTTTGCCTGCATCCACCCATGTAGAATAGTGTAATTTATTTCACTCTAGAACTTTTCTTCCCTTTTTTCTTTGAAATGAATCACCTCCAAACTGGCTATGGAAAACCTTTTCTTTATGTTTTTAGTGGCCCACCATTGTAGATTTCCATGTATATAACCCCTTTTTAAAATAGGGGTTTATCTCATTGCAGTGGTACACACCTATAATCCCATTAGCTCCAAAGGTTGAGGCAAGAGGCCAGCCTATGCAGTTTATGGAGACTCTGTCTCAAAATAAAAAGGACTGGGATGTAGTTTAGTGATAAAGAGCCCTTGGATTCAATCACCAGTATCAAAAGGAAGACCTAACTTCTTGAGAAACAAGCCTTCCGGGTACTGTGGCTTCCCCCTGTAGTCCCAATACTGCAGAGTCTAAGTCAGGAGAATCACTTGTGCCCTTGAGTTTGAGCTTTGGTAACATAGCAATACCCCATCTCAAACATGAAAAATAAAATAAGAAAGAAACAAACCAAGTTACTCCCAGATTTATAAGAACAAGATTCCAGTAAGGCTGAGAAATATAAACTAGGTTAAAAATTCTTAGGTTAAAAATTAAAACTAACTTAAGAATGTATGCATTCTTACAGAATGAATGATGTATGATTCTCATAGAATGAATCATTTTGTGAGCATAGGAGGGGACCAGAAGATCTATGTAAAAGGAAGATTTATCAGTTGTAGTGTTGACACCGGACAAAGTAATCAAAGTGCATCGTATTTAATTATTATCTCTACCAATTTTTATAAAAATTATTCTTAAATTTCTATTCTATGCTATGGGGGGGGGGGTACTGGAGATTGAACTCAGGGGCACTCGACCACTGAGCCACATCCCCAGCCCTATTTTTTGTGTTTTATGTAGAGACAGGGTCTCACTGAGTTGCTTAGCACCTCGCCTTTGCTGAGGCTAGCTTTGAACTCACGATTCTCCTGCCTCAGCCTCCCTAAGTGCTGGGATTACAGGCTTGCGCCACTGCACCTGGCTAAATTTCTGTTCTGTGCTTTTTAAAATTGTAACTAGATTGATTGTTGGTTATCATGCATTATGTAATTAATATGCATATTTGTTTTTCTTTAAAGATATTTAGGATTATATTTAATATTTGATATATGCTCATCTCTGTTTTTTCTTTAACACATTTTCAGGTCATATTGAAGTAGTGAAATTACTTGTGGCGCACGGAGCTGAAGTGACATGCAAAGATAAGAAGTCTTATACACCTCTTCATGCAGCAGCTTCTAGTGGAATGATTAGCGTAGTCAAGTACCTTCTAGATCTTGGAGTTGATGTAGGTATATAGAGCAATATGAAATAATGGAACATTTTATGAATTTATTACACTGGTGGACACTTTCAGATTTAAAAGGCTTTCAGAAGCCAGGCATGGTGGCTCATACCTGTAATTCCAGCAACTCTGGAGGCTGAGACAGGAGGATTGCAACTTTATTTATCTTTTAATCAAATAATTATAATTCTTTAAACAGTGTACTAATTTATAATCAATGTGATCAAAGTTTGTTGAGGTAAAATAAATTCCAAAGGTGATTTTCCACAGGTTTTCTTTTCCATCACATTTCAGACTCTAGCTCCATTTCCTACAGTTTTATGTAAACCAGCAGATCAGACACATTCAGATTATGTAACTAGGTTATTATTAGTCTGATTCACCTAATTAGTCTCATATTCCCTTTAAATGGCTATAGCAGAACCCAGTGTAGGGTATCAGGAAGAGCTAGTCAGGAAGACAAGAAAGAGACTTTGCTCACCAAGTTTAAGTGTTCCTTACTTTTTAGGAAGAGTTGCTGCTTTATGTGGATATATTTAATTCCTAAACTGAGACAACTAAGAGTACCTGTAGTTTTCACAGGTGTTTCTTTAAACACATAGTCTTTAGTCCTAATCTGTTTACTCTTATTTTTGGTATCATTAAGACAAACTTGCTGGTTTTTCAAAGCAGCAAATTAGGAGGAAAGAAAGGTAAGGATCTACTAAAGGGTACTTTCCAGCTGCAAAAAACTAACAAAAAGTGATAGCCTGGTTTTTGACACTAGAGAGTCCATTCAAAGCTGTAGAGCTGAATGGACTGCTAATTTGGGACCTGGGGAAAACAAATAAGTATTGAAAATGTGGGATTCACAAAAATCTCAAATATATTTATGGGAAAGTGCGAAGTAGATAAGTTTCATTTCAACTCAGTAATTCTTGTAGTTCTTTTTCAACAGAATAACTTGGTGCCTTAAAAGATCCCTAATACTCCGGGCTGGGATTGTGGCTCAGTGGTGGAGCACTTGCCTCGCATGTGTGAGGCACTAGGTTCGATCCTCAGCACCACATATAAATAAATGAATGAATAAAGGTCCATCAACAACTAAAAAAATTTAAAAAAAAAAAAAAGATCTCTAATACTAATAAATGAGGCAACATTGTTTCTATCAGTTTCAAATTCATCCTAGTACAATTTAGAAGCTTCTTTTATTGACAGTAAAATTAACATTTGTAAATTCTGGTGGCAGAATGTTCTTTAGAGTAAATGGTCCAACTTGGGGTCTTTTAGTGACATGTGATCTCTTATTTCATGGTTTTTTAGTTTCTTAGGAATACCGTTACAAATTATCAAGAACTAGGTGACTTAAAATCACAAAAATTTAATCTCTACAAATTCCATAGTATTAAAATCCTAATTCAAGGTGTCAGCAAAGTTGGTTCCTTCTGAAGGTTTGATAGTGACAAAATCTACTCTGTTACTTTTTGTTCCTCCAGTTTTCTGTTAACAGTCATCTCAAAAAAGAAAATATCAAAATTGTAACAAAGTGGAGCCAGCTACATGGTTAGAGGATTGTTTCTTCACAAGTCTTGCCTCACCTCTGATCAACTACAAGTGGTGAGGGGGCTTCTAGACACATTGAGGTTTAAGGTGAACATAGTGGTACATGCCTATAATCCTTGTAATTTAGGAGATTGAGGCAGGAGAATCATGAATTCAAAGCCAGCCTGGGCAATTTAGTTAAACTGTTTCAAAATAAAAAATAAAAAGGGCTAGGATAAGCTCAATGGTAGAGAGCACCTGGGTTTAATTCCCCGTATTAAAAATAAACAAGCAGATAAATAAATGAAACAATTTAATGACTAGGACAACACAGAAAACTCACTTAAAGCTATTACATTCACAATTATGGTTTATTACAGTAGGAAAGTACAAATTAAGAATAGCCAGAGGAAGGGAAACATACAGGATAGAGCAAAGGAGTGTTCTTAAGATGTCCTTCTCATGGAGTCAGGATGCATTACTTTCCCAGCATCAGTATATGACAATATGAACAAACTTTTGTGAATTAGGAATGCTCACCTGAGCTTCATTTCCACAGGTGTTTTTGTTGTTGTCTTGGGGTTATTTTGGATCCTAAAGATTGAACCAAAGAGTACTTTACCACTGAGCCTATCCCATCCCTTTTTATTTTTAATTTTGAGAAGTTGCCCAGGCTGGTCTCAAACTTTCAAGCCTCCTGAGTTACTAGAATTACAGTACATGCGCTAATTTTTAGTTTTTTCAATGGGGCCCCATCATAGGCATGACTAATATATTGCCCAAGTGATTGATTTTAGTCTCCAAGTTTGCTGATAACCTGATGATCCAAAACTTCCACCCTCAGTCACATTGTTGGTTTAAATCTGGTATGATCGGCCCCTACCCTAATTTCAAATGTCAAACCTATTTTGAGTCCTCAACCTAACCTAGGGTATCAGGTGTGTCATAGATTACCTCCCTAAAGCTGAGGACAGACTAGATCTTTTTTCAGTCAAGGTAAAATTTTACTACACAAAAGTTACATAAACATTAAATTATTGCCTTATTTTATTTATTTGAAATGAAAGGGAGGAGAAACCACTTGAGTTGGATGGATTATTTCTAATTATTGAGCATTCTGCCTTTTAATAAAATGTCAACATGTGGAACTGGAATGTGTTTACAAGTCTGTAACAAAAAATGAATAGAATTTCATTCATTTTAAAAAATTCTGATCTCTTAGTAACCTTAGTCTTGTCACTGCAAAATGAAAAGCTGAAAATAACGTTACTGAACTGAATATTCCTCAGAGTCTTCAGATTGTTTTTTCGTGATTCTTAATTTCATATTAAATCCCTAACCTTGAAGACTTAAAAATACATTATGCTTGTTTTCATTCTCCTGAAATATTCCTTTTGGAAGCATTCAGTTATGTCATGTTTTAGACATTGTATATATACATAGGCATTGCCTACATGAATTGTAATCTCTAAATGTACAGAATCCATTTAACACCAAAATACTTGCTATGTTCATTAAAGTAACTTTAGCATTGTAGGTCTCATCTGTGTATTTTTCCTTTTTTTCACTTTAATAATTTGATTACAACCACAAAATTCCTAAAATAGTTCACAATAATGATAATTACCAAGACAACTTTAACATTCGCATTTTTTTTCCTACCAATAGATGAATGAACCAAATGCCTATGGAAATACACCTCTTCATGTGGCCTGCTATAATGGACAGGATGTTGTCGTGAATGAACTTATAGACTGTGGTGCTAATGTAAATCAAAAGAATGAAAAAGGATTTACTCCTTTACACTTTGCTGCTGCATCGACACATGGAGCATTGTGTTTAGAACTTTTAGTTGGCAATGGGGCTGATGTCAACATGAAGGTATGAAACAAAATCAGAATCTTCAAGGTATTTGATTCACTGAAACCACCTGTAGCAAATGCCACTCAGCAATAAAAAGGAGCTACTAATAAACTCAAGAACATGGATGAATTTTTAAAATATGCTGCCTAAGATTAGTAGTATATATACTGTTTCTGTCTATGTAAGGTTCTAGAACACATGAAGTTCCATTTCTATGGGGTTCCAGAATCTATAGTTAAAAAATCAGAACAATTGTTGCTTCTGGGTGGAGGGATCAACTGGGAAAGGGGCATGAAGAAACTTTATGGGGTGATGGTAATGTTTTCTATTTTGACAGATTAAGCATTTATCTGAACTCATAAGGTTACATTTAAGATTTGGTACACTTTGTTGTATGGACATTTTTTCTCAGAAGGAAGAAAATCCTTAATATTGGCTAATGATATGCATACTGAATTGTGTAGATGTGACACATAGTGATTAATTTAAAAAGCATCAAAGAATTGAATGGATGGATTGATAATGTGATAAAAGACATACAGTAAATATTAGTGGCAAAATTCAGGTGGTACTGGGCTGGGATTGTGGCTCAGTGGTAGAGCACTTGCCTCACCACTGTGGGAGACTCTGGGTTTGATCCTCAGCACCGCATATAAATAAATGAATAAAGGTCATTTGGCAACTAAAAAAAGTTAAAAGAAAAAATTCAGGTGGTATATATTCAGGTGAATATGGATATTCACACTACAATTCTTTGAGATTTTTCAGTTTTGGGTGGGTGGCGGTATCAGTGTGTTTTACAAATGAAGAATAGTTGGTTTTTGACTTTTTGGTCATGATCACTTTCAGTAACAACATTTGGATTTTATAAATATGTCAAAATTCTAGAGCCAAAATATGATCTGCTCTATTTAATTCTGTGAGAAAGCACATGCAACCAAGATTTTGAACATCACTATTTTATGGTACATAATCATTTTAGATTTTCCAAGTTATTCTCAGTGGTTGCTTGCAAGCTATATCTTGTATTATGAAGAACAGAAAGCTGCAGAACCATTTAAGATTACTAAAAATATTTAAGCTTAAAACATGGTTTACAGAAAGCCACATGTGGTGGCGTTTGCCTATAATCCCAGCAACTCAGGAGGCTGAGGCAGAAGTATTACAAGTTTGAGGTCAACCCAGGAAATTTATTGAGACCCTATATCAAAAAATAAAAATTTGGTTTAGGGGAGTTTTACATAAGTGCAACTTTAGCTCATTTGCTAAGTATGATGGAAAATGTCTTTCAGACTACTAGTAGGAAGGGAATCCATTTTTTACCTAACTTCAGTGAGTCCTTTAATGATAGCACTCACCTACTCAGACAACTGTAGCATTATCAACCCACCTATAGTTAGATTTTTGCTTTACATTGCCCTTTCCCAGCTAATGGACAAAATTTATTCATATCACACCCAAGGAAGGAGAGGCATGAGGTATCACTAAGAATTTCCGTTATGCTTGCAGCTAAGCTATCTTTTTAAAGAACAAACTAAGCTGGGAATGTTGGTACACAGCTGTGATCCCAGTGACTCTGGAAGCTCAGGCAGGAGCATTGCAAGTCCAAAGCCAGCCTTAACAACTAATGGAGACTCTGTCTCAAAAAATTAAAAAGGTCTGGGGTTGTAGCTCAATAGTGAAGAGCCCCTAGGTTCATTCCCCAATATCAAAACAAACAAAAAAGAATAAACATTTAAGGCTTTCAGTTTTCAAACAAACCAGTAAGTGACTCCTTTTTAATAGTTTAATTACTTTTAAATGTTTTGATAACTTTGAGTAGCTTATTATAATTTGAACAATTCTTGGTTTTTTGGATAATTGTGGCCCAGAAAAGTAGCTAAGATCTTTAGAGAAGAATTGCTTTTTTTCCTCAAAGGTCCAGTAATTTTTTTTTTTAATATTTTTTTAGTTGTAGATGTACACAATGTCTTTATTTTATTGCTTTTTATGTGGTGCTGAGGATCGAACCCAGGGCCTCACGCATGCGAGGCAAGCGCTCTACCACTAAGCTACAGTCCCAACCCCCCAGTAATATTTTTTTTAAACAAAAATTAGATCATCTCAGAATTTTTAAATTGAAGTCATCTTAACATTCCTCAGAAGCAAAGATTACAACCAAATTTTTGGTCTCTGTGGGACCTGTTTCTGATGAAATGACTATAGTTAAAATCATTTTATGTTGAACATTAAGTATCGTTGAAATAATGGAGGCTTACCTGTAGCATTAGGTATTATACTGGGGGGGGGGGTGTATGTGTGTGAGAGAGAGAGAGAGAGATACATACTGGGGATCAAACCCAGTACTTCAGTGCTTTACCACTGAGCCACATTCTCAGCCTATTTTAAATTATTTAATTTTGAGACAGGGTCTTACTAAGTTGCCCAGGCTGGCCTTGAACTTGTGGTCCTCCTGCCTCAATCTCCTGAGTTTTGCTGGGTTTGCAGGCTATTCTACCATGCCCAGCTATTATACATTTTTCAATTACATGGTGCTGTCTTTAAATAACAAAGATTAGGTTTCCTGATTTATCCACTGACATTTAGGAATGAATATTTAGTATAATTTGATGATAATGAATCACTTGGTTCATATTAGTGTCTACGTAGTTAAGTTTAGTACTTGTGATTATATTTAAGTATATATTTTCTTTTGAAATTTAAAATTGAGTCTCAGTGCTATAAGAGGTCAAGTTACAAAATGCTCAAGAGCAGTGGTTCTATTTGAAGTTATGCTTTTCGTGACTTTGAAAATTTAGTGGTAGATTTCATACATGACAAGGGAATTGTTTAGCAAAGAGGTTAAAATTTACTATTTAAGTAAATTTGAATTCAGCAACCTATGATGTTAATTTAGAAATAGATTTTGTAAAAGTTACTTTAATTTCTCTGAAGGATATGTGACATTCCACTTATGTGCAGTTGTCCAGTTATTTTCTTGCCAAGTTCAAGTGAAACTCATTTACCATGTTGATGATTTCCTCTGACTCTGAACTTATACAAAAATTGTTGTTAGCTGTACATTTTCAACCAGCAAGAACATATATTCATTTCTGACAACTGTATTTAACTGCATTTGTCAAGTTAGTGTTTATTGACTAAAAGGCCTTGTTCTTAACACACAATTTTTTTAAAATACAAGTGTTTGGACCCAAGACCTCTTAAATGCTAGGCTGCTAGGCAAGCACTCTATCACTGAGCTACATCCTTAGTCTTTTTTATTTTTTATTTCAAGACAAGGTCTCTTTAGTTGCCAAGGCTAGTCTCAAATGTGATCCTTCTGCCTCAGCCTCCCAATTTTCTGGGATTACAGATATACACCACCATACCTAGTTTAAAATTTTAAAGTTAAATTTTAAACTAAATTTTTAGTTTAAAGTTAAACTTTCTAACATTCATGTTCTCCCCTTTTTTCCCCCTCTATTTATTCTTTCCCTCCTACCCCAGTCTCCATATTATTGTTTTTGTCCTTAAGTTGTGGATTGCTAAAAATTAGAATCATTCAATTTGTAATAATTTAGTTTCTAAGGTTTTAAGTCAGTTCTACAGAGTGGTAGAGGTAAATGAGTGGACTTTAAAAGGCAGCATGGGTCTAATTTTTATAAATTTGCTTAACATGAGTCCTACTGCATTGATGACTTTACTTGCATGCACTCCTTTCCCCACCTACTCTGTTCTTCTTTAAGAATAAAGTTGAGACAGCTAAACAAAATACACCAAGTACTTCTTTTAATATTTAAACTTAAAAATTGTAAAATGTGTGGCCTTTTTGTTATTACTGTTTTTTGGTCACATGCAATATCAACTCTTAAATGTTAGTAGGTCTTTCTATTTATTTGCTTAACACTCCTGGTTTGAGTCTTAAATGATTTGAGGGGTTTAACAAAATCATCTCCATGTTGCTTTTCCAATACAGAGAGAAATAAATATACCTTCCTAATATGTTAAGGCAGACTTCTTATTTGGTTATCCAAAGCTCTTCCTTTATATATTTAGAATACTTTTTATGGTCAGTATATAGAAAGTAAAGGTATTACTCAAATGCTACCTATAGGCTTACAGTAAAGGACTCCACCACTTACTAGGTAAGAGACCTGGTTGAGTCCTTTAACCTCAGGACCTAAGTTTACTTTTCTATAAAATAGGATCAGTGCTATCTCTCATAGAATTGTGAGAATTAAATGAATAATATATGTAAAGTGTTTTAAAACTGTGCCTGAAATATAGTGATTACTATGTGTATAAATGTTAACTAGTTATATCTTCCTTCCGAATTTCATCATTTTATGAATCCTAATTTTTATAAGAAGTTTTTCTTTGGTGTTGTTTTTGGTTTTTTTGTGGGGGTGAGGGGGGAGCTGTAGAGCTAGTATCCTGTGCCTGTAATCTCAGTGGCTAAGGAAGCCGAGACAATAGGATTTCAAGTTCAAGGCCAGCCTCAGCAACTTAGCAATGTCCTGTGCAACTTCTAAGACCCTGTCTCAAAATAAAAAGTAAAGAGAGTTAGAGATGTGGCTTAGTGGTAAAGTACTTCTGGGTTTAATCCCCAATACTTCCCCCTGCCCAAATAAAAAGACTGTAGGTAAATGATTAAAAATCAAAAATTGTCAGCATAGGGAACATTTTCAAACAATGAATTGGAAATATTAAGTGGTTTTGATTTTTGATTATTGTGTGGTTTTTTTGTTGTTGTTGTTTACTTTGTTTTTCCTGACTGAAAGAATAACAACTGGGGGGCTGCTGTTGTAGCTCAGTGATGAGGCCCCAGATTTGATCCTCAGCACCACATAAAAATAAATTAATAAAGATAGTGTGTCCATCTATAACTAAAAAATTTTATAAAAGAATAACAGCTGGCATACTTGAAAACATGAAGTAAATTGGGGCACAGTGGCACATACCTGTAATCCCAGCAGTGCAGGAGGCTGAGGCCAGAGGGTTGCAAGTTCAAAGCCATCTTTGGAAACTTAGTGAGACCTTACCTCACTAAGGGATGAGGAGGATGTGGTAGAGGCCTCCTGAGTTTAATCTCCCCAAAAAAGGAAAAAAAAAAAACTTGAAGTAAAAATGATAGTTTTATATTAAAACAGGCATTTATAATATATATGGTATATGGAGTTTTCCAAAAAATATTATATTTACTCTGAACAACAGACCTATAATGTAAAGATGTTATTTTCAGTTGAGGAAGTAAAGTCTCAAAAAGTAGGCAACTTGTCCAAAACTTTGCGAATGGCAAGGAGCAGAGCTAAGATCATTGCCCTCGTTCTGACTCTAGAGCCTATGCATGTGTGCATCCTCTCTCCGTCATCACTTCTCACATTTCCTCCAGAATTGAAAAATTTAAGATTACTTGGATCACTTGTTTGTGTATGTGAAAAATTTACAAAAAATTATGAACTAAAAAAGTATTTATGATGCTACTCTCATAATAGTCCACATGGCATGAGGATTTCTTGAGATCTGCATTACATGATGTTATTATAAACCTAGGACACTTGTCACATTTCAGTTTCAGTATGTACATAAATAGTATGCTCAGTATTGCTGAGCAATTAGAACTGCAACAATTTTTTTCCTTCATATGTTTTCATTAACCAAAAGGGTTGTTTTTGTTGTTTTTGTTTTTTTGGTACCAGGGATTGAACCTAGGGGTGCTTAACCACTGAGACACATCCTCGGCCCTTTTTTATTTTGAGATAGGGTCTTAATAAGTTGCTTAGGGCCTTGATAAATTGCTGAGGCTGGCTTTAAACTAGTGATACTCCTGCCTCAGTCTCCCAAGCAACTGAGATTACAGGAATGTGCCACTGTACCCAGCCAATCTGAAGGTTTTAGGGGAAAAAGAAATTACCTAACTGCAAAGAAA
The DNA here is from genome assembly GCA_004024805.1 of Geosciurus inauris. Classification (NCBI taxonomy): domain Eukaryota; kingdom Metazoa; phylum Chordata; class Mammalia; order Rodentia; family Sciuridae; genus Geosciurus; species Geosciurus inauris. Next base: position 17,093 of record PVHX01021364.1, read on the forward strand.
GGTTCATCACCTATTTCAGGGATTATTTTTCTTCATATTTGGAATGCCTTTAGAATTTCTATAGTATATAAATGTACAGCCAGTTTAATGTATTATTATTAAGTGATTTGCGAAAATAACTAACAATATTTATCACACATAATTATAAACAAATAATTATATATAGTTTTTTAAATGATTTATAGTACCTGAGCTTAATTCCAATATTTACTTTTCCTTGGTCAAGACCCTCCTTCAAGCCAGACATGGTGGTGCACATCTGTTATCCTAGTGTCTTGGGATGCTGACAGAGTAGGATCATAAATTCAATCCAGCCTTGACAATATAAAGAGACCTTGCCTCAAAGTAAAAAAACAAAAGGGCCTGGGGATATAGTTAAGTGGTAGAGTACCTCTTGGTTCAATCCCCAGTATCTCAGAAATGATGGGGCTTAGGATTTCATACAATGAAAGCAGTGGAGCTATATGAAATTTTGAGTCTTAAACTTAGGAAGCACATCTTGATTATGTCACTCATGATTATGTGCCTCAGTTTCCTCACCTGTGGAATAAGAATAATATTAAGATTGTATCTTATGTACCATACAGAGCTTTTTATAAACTGTAATCATGGAGGGTTTTTTTGTACATTTGTGCTTTATGATATTCATACTTAAAAATTAATTCATAATTTTGAACAGAACAGCTATTTTATCTCCATAGGCTTGAACTAAATTTAATGCTTGAGAAATAGTAGTAGATGAAGGTGAGGATATTCAAAATAAAACTAAACATTTCGTATTCTAGATAAAATAGTAATTTTTTAAAAATTGTTTTTTGTTCGATCGTTTCAGAGTAAGGATGGGAAAACCCCACTGCACATGACTGCCCTCCACGGTAGATTCTCCAGATCACAAACCATTATCCAGAGTGGTAAAAAGTATTTCTGTTTGTTTTTTATTTCTTAAATGTAGTAAAAACATCCACAAAATGAGTGGTATTGAGTAATTGTCGTAGTCCGTAAATTTTTAATATTTGGTTTTGGATCTCTTGAAAACTCAAGTATTAGAGTATAAAATGCTATGTATATCTTTCAGAATTTTAATTTTCTATTTATAATTTTTATGTAGCAGTTAGTTTTGATTTTTTTAATCAACATTGCTTAGTATAAAACTGCCTTTCCACTATAAGTATTATGTGTATTAATAGATATGATTTTTTTGCCTTTCAAATATTTTGAACCATTTTTAGGATTTTAGTTGATATTTATGGACTTTTTCTTTTTGTGTTTGACTTCATATTAGGCAAACTAAACTTTTAAATGAAAATGTTTAGGTATGTTTAAGTATTTGTTCCATCAACCATGTTTGAAAGAGCTGTTTAATAGTCCTCAAGATAGAATAAGTGCTATTAGGTTTGCTGGAGTTTTTGTTTGTTTTTTTGTTTTTGGTACTGGGTATTGAACCCAGGGGCATTCTACTCAGCTCTTTTTTTAAATTTTTAAGTCAGAGTCTGGCTAAATTACTGAGGCTGGCCTTAAACTTGCAGTCTTCCTGCCTCAGCCTCTCAGATTGATGAGATTACAGGTATGTACTACCACACTTAGCTGGTAATATAGTTTTGTAGGAAAAAACTAGAAATTAATTTATAATCAAATAATTTTTAAACATTTTTTAGTTGTAGGTGGACACAATACCTTTATTTAATTTATTTATTTCAATGTCCTGAGGATCAAACCCAGTGCTTCATACATGTAAAGCGAGCACTCTACCACTGAGCCACAACCCCAGCCCCTATAATCAAATAATTTTGAAGCACTATATACAGTCTTCTTAATGGTACAGAATGTGCACATTAAAGCTCTGAAAAATTTTGTTCTAAAGAAGTGCTTGATTTTTTTCTAGCATACTGGTTTCTAACCTTTGCTAGACCCTTGAACTCTTTTGTCAATTTTAAGTATATTAAAATCTTTTTTTATAAGCAGTACTGTAGACTGAACTCAGGATCTTGCACGTGCTAGACAGGTACACTACTACTAAGCTATACCTAGCTCTTTTTTTTTTATTTTTTGTTTTTATTTTGTTTTAGGATTTTGAGAAAGATTTTCACTAAGTTACCCAGGCTGACCTCAAACTTGTGATCTTCATGCCTTGGCCTTCCAGATAGCTAAATAGCTGAGTTATAGGCATGTACCACCATGCTTGGCTTAAAAATACATTAAGGGGCTGGGATTGTGGCTCAGTGGTGGAGTGCTTGCCTAGCATGCGTGAGGCACTGGATTCGATCCTCAACACCACATAAAAATAAAATAAAGATATTCTGTCTGCCTAAAATTAAAAAATAACCTTTAAAAAAAATACATTAAAATTTTGGGCTGGGGTTGTGGCTCGGTGATAAGAGTGCTTGCCTGGCATGTGTGGGGCACTGGTTTCGGTCCTCAACACCATATAAAAATAAGTAAATAAAGGTATTGTGTTGCATCTACAACTAAAATAAATACATGTATTAAAATTTTATGCTCAATTTACAAAACTACTTCAGCCATAAAATCTGTAACCCCAACTGCCTGACCCAGTAAATACGGTATGAATGAAATTTAGTTAGAATTGCTATATCCATCAGTTTGTACTTCAGAAGTGTTTTACATTACATTGCATGTAATAAGTTGGACTTGATCCTTACATAGTCTAGGGCCTGACATTGTGCCCCCTCCCCCATTTTTTTTTTTTACAGGAGCTGTAATTGACTGTGAAGATAAGAATGGAAACACTCCTTTGCACATAGCAGCACGGTATGGCCATGAGCTGCTGATCAACACTCTTATTACAAGTGGTGCTGACACTGCAAAGTAAGTAGTACTTACAGAGGTGTTGATAGCTATCACATGGAAATACAAAGGAGAGTGAACTGTAGTTTTCTAAATATTTCAGATGGAAATGTGGATTTTATCCTCAGTGTTGTGCTAATTTTTCTTTATCCTTTTTATTGATAATATGGTATGTAAATGTATAAGTATAATTTTCTTTGGCAAGCCAGGGTACCATAATTTTTATATATCTTACATTTCTTTCTCAAACATAACTAATTGCAATTTTGATCAGATTTAATTTTTCAGATCTTCATTTTTAGTGTGGAAGTATTTAAGAGACTTGGAAAAAAAAGTCACCAGGTGTGGTGGCACACACCTGTAATCCTAAGGACTCAGGAGGCCAACACAGAAGGATTGCAAGTTTGAGGCCAGCCTGGGCTACTTAGTGAACCCCTGTCTCAAAAATAAAGGGCTTAGTGGTACAGTCCCTTTGGGTTTAATCCCCAGTACCACAAAAAAAAAAACTTTAAAAAGTGCACGATTTTTGTTTTCATCCAAATACTTACTATCTGTAGATAATTGTTTTCAGACTGTTGTGCAGAGCTCATGGATTCCTTAGTTGCTGCTACAGTGTGTCTCCTGCTTCCCACTTTAGTCAGAACAATTCACTTTTATTTTACACATTAAGGTTCCCTGTGAAATTTTACTTAAAAGATGAAGTCTTTTGTATGGTATGGACCTTGTAGAAGTGAACATTGTACTTAAATTGGTGTTTATTATTTGTGTGTCACATTTATGTATTCATTAAGAAATTTTATATCTTCTATACATTTATACATGGCATGCTGTACATATATTTACTGTACATCTTTTTTGCAACTTTTATAAAAAAATTCACATTGACTTGTTGACTTAGCCATCTAGATATAAATTTAGAACTGATTCACATCTACCAGATCTAGTTCTTTCATTTTATGGGATTGAATTATTACATGAGGGTTTCACACTTTATCCCCCTTACTTGCAAACATAATTTCTTGCCCATTGTTTACTTTTACACAATTGGTGTGATGAACATTCTTGAACATTTTGCCTTGTGGGAATGGTTTTAAATGGTAGGGCAAAATGGGAGTGAGTTTTGCTCCCTAAGCAAATGTCTAGCAACATTTTTGGTTGAGGAGGAAGGTGTTACTAACATCTAATAAGTACAACCCAGGGATGCTGATGAACATCCTGCTTGTAAGGCATAGACTCCAACAATAACAAAGTTCATAATGACAGTAATGCTGAGGTTGAAAAACCTACTCTAGGAAAAATATAACTAGTAAATTCCACCCACTTTCACTTTCTGACCACGTTATTCTCCAAATTTTGGGAGTTTTTGACTCACCTAGTATCTTTTACTTAAGTAGTTTCTATGTAATTTATTTAAATGATTACATTTTTCTTGTGTTGTAATGAATGTATTATTCTATTAACTTTAGGCGTGGCATACATGGAATGTTCCCCCTTCACTTGGCAGCCTTAAGTGGTTTTTCTGATTGCTGCAGGAAACTTCTTTCTTCAGGTAAATGGAACCTTCACAGACCAGTTCTTTTTTTTTTTTTCCTCCCCTCTCCCTTCCCAAAATGTTAAGACAATGTCTTTACCCTTTTTTAAAAAAAATTACATATAAATAGACCCAAGTATAGATTACTTATTAATCCCTCTTAGATGTTTGACTCTCTGTTCAGTTGTTTTGTTTGTTTTTTTGGTGCATTATAATTATGCATAATAATGGGATTCATTGTGTCATGTTCATACATGCACATAACATAATTTGATCTATCTGATTCCCCAGTACCTTCCTTTTTCTGTTTCTCTTCCTTACCCCTGATCATCTTGCTCTGCTGACTTCCCTTCTATTAGTAGTGGTACTAGTACTAGTACCAGTAGTAATATTCTTACTTAAATTAGCGCATTATAGTTTTATATATGTATGTATACATATGCAGAATTCATTAGAGAGACTTCTGTTCATTGGATGACAGTTCACTGGATGCATTGTCCCTTAATAACTGGAAGCAAAATATCTTCATATGAATGTCTTATTGGTCTTGACTTCCATTTCAAGAGCCAAGAATGTTCTGTGATCTTCTAGGTGATGAAATTATTTATGCAGTATTTAATTAGTAGTTTAAATTCTATAATAATAGTCTGTTTGAAACAAAACAGGATCAAGCCGGGTAGTGTGTCTCATGCATGTAATATCAGCTGCTCAGGAGGCTGAGGCAGGAGGATCACAAGTTCAAGGCCAGCATGGGCAACTTTAGTGAGACCTCAACACTGTATCAAATTTTTTAATAAAAGGACTGGAAGTGTAGCTCAGTGGTAGAGCATCCCTGGGTTCAGTCCTCAGTATTATAAAAGAAGGAAGAAACAACAAAACCAGGATAATAGATTGCTAAAATTATTACTACCACTCTATGATTCTTATTAAGTTCTTTCACTTATTAAGTACATCATCATCATCATCATAGTAGTAATAATAATAATAACCAGTAATAATATACAGGTAATGAATACCTATTGCTTTTTGAAAAAGCTTTACAATTTTCCATTTAAAGTATATAGTTCGGGGCTGGAGCTGTGGCTCAGTGGTAGAGCGCTTGCCTAGCATGTGTGAGGCACTGGGTTCGATTCTCAGCACCACATATAAATAAATAAAGTAAAGATTGATTGACAACTAAAAAATATTTTAAAAAAAAGTATATAGTTCAATATGTTTTAGTATGTTTGTGGGATGTGTAACCATCATTACAAATCATTTTTAAAAATCTTCAATCGTTAAAAAATAAAAAAGCACCGTTAGCAATTATTCTCCAGTTTTGCCCTCCCCAATCCCTAAGACCATCAATCTACTTTCTGTGTCTTTAAATTTGCCCATTCCAGAGAGTTCATAGTAATGGAATCACCCAACTGGCTTCTTTAGCATAATGTTCATAAGGATCCTCTTTGTATCATTATCAGTATTTTAGTTATTTTTATTTCTGAATAATATTCCATGGCATCCTGTGGTCTTTTAGAAGTCTGAGAGTTGTTTGTTTGAAATAAGATCTTGCTGGGTTGCCAAGGCTGACCTCAAAACCCTGGATTCAAGTGATCCTCCTGCCTCAGTCTCCCAAGTAGGTGGGACTAGGAGACTAACAGTTCATGAAACCATGCCTGTATGGCCTGTTAAAAACAACATTCTAGTATTTGTTCTGAAACACCAATCTAATACTGGTAATTGTTTTTGTAATATTTTACATTATTAAAAATGTTTTCATTCATTTGTACATATTCAGAACACATAATTTTTATTTAGGATTGGATGAAAAGTTATAATTCTTGACATTTCTTGATATAATACTTTAATACATCTATAATGTTATATAATAGATAAGAGATTTATTCTTACAGGATTTGATATAGATACCCCAGATGATTTTGGCAGGACCTGTCTACATGCAGCTGCAGCTGGAGGGTATGTAAATACTAGTTTTATTTCTTAAAAAAAATTAAGAGGGGAGCCTGGGGGTATATATAGCTCAGTGGCAGAGCACGTGCTTCTTGGAATGTGTGAGGCCCTACCTAGGTTTGATCTTCAGCACAAAAAGACAGTGACAAAGGAAGGTGGTCATAGCAATTTTTCTCTCATTTTTGTTCCTTTTTATTATTTCTGGGTCACCAAAAAATAAGAAACAAAACATAAAAGGAATGATTTGGGAAAACAAAGTTCTAGCTAAGTGCAGTGATACATGCATGTAATCTCAGCAACTCTGGAGACCAAGGGAGGAGGATTGCAAGTTCAAGGTCAGCCTAGGAAGTTTAGCAAGATCCTGTCTCAAAATAAAATAATGAAAAGGAACTGGGGATTTAACAGTGGTAGAGTGCACCTAGATTCAATCCCCGGTAACACACACCCACACGAAACAGTGATAAAGGAAGTCCAAAGTAGCAGAAATAGCTTTTTCCCCCATCTTCTTTTACCTAAGTCATAGATTTTAAGTGGAGAAGGGAGAGAAAGCCTCCAAAAGGAAGTATACATTAATTTTTTTAAGTGAAAACAATTCCTGATTAAAAGACATGAGTAAAGTGATTTCTCAAGTAAAAAATGTCTTCAAATGTCAAATGAAAACATCAAAACATTTAAAATGTTCTCTATAATACTAGTACTCTTTAGATACTTTTTTGTTTTTTTGGTATTGGAGATTGAACTCAGGGGTACTATTTTGTGTTTTATTTAGAGACGGACTCACTGAGTTACTTAGCACCTCGCCATTGCTGAGGTTGGCTTTGAACTTGCCATTCTCCTGTCTCAGCCTCCCAAAGTGCTGGGATTACAGGCGTGCACCACCGCACCCAGCTAGATACTTTTAATATCATATCTTAAGGGAAAAAAATGTTGTTGGTGTGTATGTCTTGCTTCTACTGGGAAAAGAAAATTTTGAGGTTGGAGATTTTAGACTGTTTTAAAATAGCCTACAGAGGGAAACTAGGCAATTGGTTCTGTTGAATAACAAACTTCAACTAAAACCCTTTAGTTTCTGAAAGCATGTTGGTAATCTAATGCTTCTGATAAAATTTAGATATGTGATAAGTTACTTAATTCATGATTTGTCAGAAGGACATTTCGCAAGAACTTTTTATTTCCAATGATAGTTCTTTAAAATTTTCCAGAAATTTCAGAGGACAAGTGTGCTAAACCAAGAATACCACAAGGCCAGACTAAATACAGAGATGGATTGTGAGAATGTGACTGACTCCTTTATTCTTCTGTGGTCACCAGAGAATGTTATGGTTAAAAGCTAATTTCCATGTAACTTGCTTGCAGAGAGAGGGCCAACAGACTTGTCTGATTACTTGGCAGTCACAGTTTTTATTTTAATGTACTAAGTTGATGTTCAGAATTATAAAAATTAAATTACAGGAATACCCATGTATGTAATGTTTACTCCTGTCATTTTAACTGAGACATCTAAGTAAGCATAGGAGAAGATAATGGAGAACTGACTTGGGATGTTATCTATGTTTTCAAGATTTTTTGTTTTTTTAATCTATTTAAATTTAGGATTGAAAGCCACTTAAATTTAAACTGTTTAATTATATGCATATTGTTTCCTAGAATTTCCTTAGGCTCTCTTTTATAGATACGCTCTTCCTTTTAAACAATGACATGATTCATTAATGATTTCCTACAAATGTACCAATATTTATATACATAACTTCTTAAATTCTAGATAAGATGAATTCTAATGTTTTATTCTTCACAGAATGTAAATCATGCTATTTTATTCATAATTACCCTCATTTAGAAATTCTTATTTAAACTTAACAGTTTTACTATAAAATCACTGATAATTAAGTTTTCTAACTCTTTTCCCTGAATAGGAATTTGGAGTGCCTAAACCTCCTATTGAATACTGGTGCAGATTTCAACAAAAAGGACAAATTTGGGAGGTAAGATATATGATATAGTTTCTGTATAGAAAATGATTGATTTTATTTACTTAATGATTTGCATTACCTTCTAATTGACTTCTGAAAATTAACTAAAAATTCAGAGGTAGGTACAGTGGCTCATGCCTGTTATCCTGGTGATTCAAGAGGCTAAAATTCAGGAGGAGGATCACAAGTTCAAGGATAGCCTTAGCAACTTACTGAGGCCCTGTTTCAGAATTGTTAAAAACCAATAAGAAAAAAGAAAATTGGCTGAACAATCCAGTATCTTTGGCATTGTGATCATGATTCATTGAGAGTCCCATCTGAAGTCAGTACTTCTAAATGTTAATTCTCATTCAGTTTTCTTCCATTTGGGCCCCTCCCAAAGCGCTAGGATACTAGCCACAGCCTTACCCTTGTAAGTACCTCAGTGCTTCTTGATATCGCTTCTCCTCCTCCCATCATTGTGATGGAAATTTTGATAACTCCTTGGTACCTGTGGCCCTTCAAGAAACTCACAGTACCTAGGATACAGTAACAATTCTTTGCCTAAGTCATTCCTTTGTGAGAGATCATACTTGCCATTTCTGGTTACAAAGCACTATTAAAGACAGAGGAAGTATGTTACAAATATATGTGTGTGAGTGTTCTTTCTCTTTTATGTAAATCTCACACACACATTGACATATCACACTGGGAATAATCTGCAGGAAGGAAGCTATGAAATGACCAGATTTCTTTGTTGTCGTTCAGGCAGTGTTCTCGCTGTTCAGCCCCAAGCTTTACTATTACTAGCATTTGTGGTAGTGGTATTTGAAGCTACCATTGTATATTCCTGAAGAATCACAGAATGCATTAAGACTCTACAGGAAGTAATTAATGGGTGGTATTTGTTTGAAAGATGGAAGTGGCATTATGAACAAAATTATGTGTCAGCAGTTGAGAATTGTGCATATCGAAGTGTATAACAGGGAAGAATGTGTGTCAGAAGGAAATGTGCAAATAATCACTGCATGTGATTGGACCATTTCAAAAGAGAAATAAAACTTATGTATGGTAGGAAATCAAAAATGAATAGAGGTAAAGAAAAAACTATTTGACCCCATAATGGCTTTGAGGAACAGAGTGATCTCATAAGCCTTCTAATGGAGGGAACTAATGACCCACAAAATCATAATCATTTTGTTTGGCTTTGGAATGCAATATTTTTATAGTTAATTTGCTTTAATAGTTATACTTTAATCTGGTTAAAATAATTTTATTCCACTTCAAGCACTCTGTAATATAAATAGCAGCAGCGACTTCTAAAGCATATTCTGACCTTAGAAGCTTTGAAGGAATTCAGGGTTAATTTCATTTTAAAGATATCTCTATATAATGTTCCAAAAGACAAAATAATATTTTACTAGGTAAATGTATTAGAAAAAATTATACTATGAAGACTAAACTATAATTTACTATCATATTTCTTGGTTTGGGTTTTTTTTTAATGAAATTATGGAGTCATCAGTTTTGTAATCCTAAAACAGTTTATTCCTAAATTTAGTAACATTCTCTTTCACTTTATTAATCACAAATAACTCAACTACACTGCGAGTGCAGTGGCCTTGCCTGTAATCCCAGTGGCTGAGGAAGCTGAGGCAGAAGGATTGTAAGTTTAAAGCCAGCCTCAGCCGGGCGCGGTGGCTCAAGCCTGTAATCCCAGCACTTAGGGAGGCTGAGACAGGAGAATCGCGAGTTCAAAGTGAGTTCAAAGCCAGCCTCAGCAATGGCGAGGTGCTAAGCAACTCAGTGAGACCCTGTCTCTACATAAAAAACACAAAATAGGGCTGGGGATGTGGCTCAGTGGTTGAGTGCCCCTGAGTTCAATCCCCAGTACCAAAAAAAACAAACAAAAAGCCAGCCTCAGCAACTCAGTGAGACCCTGTCTCTAAATAAAATACAAAAAAGCGCTGAGGGTGTGTCTCAGTGGTTGAGCACCCCTGGGTTCAATTCCTGGTGCCAAAAGAGAAGTCAACTACAAATATTCAGTCTTTAGAAATTAAAATAGCACTCTACTGCTGCTGCTGCTGCTGCTACTACTACTACTATTACTGTAGTGAATAGTCTTCAAAATTATTTCTTTACTGCATGAGAAATCTAATACTAATATGTAGGTCTATCATGCAGTTGATATAATGGAACATTATAATGCTTCTTTTATTTTCCCTCTTATTCTTTGTTTCTCTACTGAGACTTTTGAGTAGAGGCTACTGCATCTATATTTTTTTTAATTAGTGGTAAGAGAAGCTTTGTTAAAATGAAAGCTTTCCAATTTCTGATCAGAATATGAATATTGTAATCCACTCAAGGGACTGGATTTTAGCTGTTTGAAAACCAGTGAATAACTATTTTGATCTTATTTTTTATCCCAAAAGGTTCTCTACCACTTTGCTTTCTCCTCCTAGTTTTATGTCCTGTCCTCTAAAAAGACTTGGTATATATTGGAAGTCAGTGAAAGGCCCACTGTAAACACGCTGTTTATAAATGTTGAGTAAAGGTCAACTATGCTCTTGTTTACTAGTGTATGTCCCTGGCTTTTATCTTTTATTAACTTGGCACACAAGATCTCCACTGCACTATGCTGCTGCCAACTGCAATTACCAGTGCCTGTTTGCTCTTGTGGGATCAGGAGCAAGTGTGAATGACCTTGATGAAAGAGGCTGCACACCCCTGCATTATGCAGCTACATCAGACACAGATGGCAAGTAAGTATCATGGGGTGAGAATGAAGGATGATTATTTCTGTAAACTGGCTTCTTCCATGTGGATGACTGTTCTTATTGCCTGTTTGTATTTCTTTTTTGTATTGTTTTTGTTGTTGATTACCTTTCCTTGGGTCTTTAGTTTAAGAAATAAGTTTGATTTTATAATTTTTCCTAAATCATAGTTATTACTACCTATTCAGCTCAGTAACCTGCCTTATTGACTAATCTGGTAAAAAAGATAAAGGTCCCTTCTTGCCCTCTTCACCAAAAAGAATAGTCTTAATATCACTTTCATTTTTTTTTTTTTTTTTCCATTTGAAAGGTTAAATTAGATGACAGAGTAAGTAAATGCTGGCCAAGAATGAATGAGAACAAAAGAATGAGTGATGCATAAACTTCTATAAGCAATACTCAGTTATCAGACCATTTTATGTACCTTAATATAGTTTTTTCTTCTTGGAAGAAAGTAAACTCATTGAAAACAGAAAAAAGCTCTTCAGTGCCTTTGTTATTCCCCATGCTGTCTAAAGTCAGTGAAAAGTAAAAATAACACTGGGAAAAGTAATGACTCCTTGGGAAAGATGTTATAAACATCCTTCTAGGAAGTTGCATTTAACATAGAATTATTTTTTTGGCTTTTAATATTTGCTTTCTGTCCTCAAAAAGCATAATTTGGGGCTGGGGTTGTGGTTTAGTGATAGAGCACTTGCCTTACACATGTGAGGCACTGAGTTCTATCCTCAGCACCACATAAAAATAAATAAGATAGAAAAGTATTGTGTCTGTCTACAATTAAAAATATTTTTAAAAAGCATAATTTGGTGGTATTTTTTTTTTATTTTTGGTTGGTTGGTTGGTTGGTTGGGGATATTGAGGATTAAACCCAGGGCCTTGTGCATGCTAGGCAAATACTTTATCAGCTGAGCTGCAGTCCCAGCCCTGACAAATGTTAATTTAGTATATAAATTCTGTAACTAATTTAAATCATTTCTGTAAATAACATTTTTCTATGTTGGGTTTGTGGCTAAAATTCTAATCTTCACAGCGTTAGTAAAATGTACTTCTTATTTTCAGGAATATATCACTTAAGACAATTTGATGTATATGCCAGAAAAGTTAGATAGATGTAGACTTTGAGAGAAGTCAAAGTATTTGAAATATGTTTTTGGATAGTAGTTATTTAAAGAAAATCTGTGATAAAGACTGTAAATTAGAAAATACTTTGGTTTTTTTTAATTTTGTAATTTCAGGATTTGAGTTAATAGATGTTTGTTGCTTTGTTTTGTTTTTGGTACCACAGATTGATCCTAAGGGTGCTTAACCACTGAGCCACATCCCTAGTCCTTTTTATTTTTTATTTTGAGACAGGGTCTTGCTAAGTTGCTTAGGACCTCAGCCTCTGAAATCTCTGGGATTACAATCTAGATGTTCTGAAAATAAATCATATCTATATGACTTTAGCATCATGTGTAGTTTATTACTATTCCCACAGACTGGTTATTAGATATAACTCAACATATTCTAATTTCTACTGAACAGTACACCCCTACGCACAGATTGTGCTTTGTTCTTCCTGCTCTTAGACAATTACTTTAAATCTGAATTCTCTCCCCCACCCCAAGAGACTCTGAGAGATAATGAGGTATTTTGTTATGCACAGAACAGAGTTTATAACAGAACAGAGTTTGGTATCTAAGTAGGGTCCTGCATTATAAAATCCTAGCTAGAAGTTGGCTTTGGGGAAACTTGGTAGAAGCTGGATAGATCTTGAGGGCTTATTCATTCAAAGTCTAGCTATTGAAATCTTTGGCACTTGTTGAAGAGTCACATGTCTTCTAACTGCAGT
>PVHX01021365.1:0-29938 GCA_004024805.1 Geosciurus inauris
AAAATTCAGGCCTTGAATTCATGTGAGGACCATTCAATGTCTACAACTTCTCAGAAAAAACTTCTTGTTTTTCTTTAATCCCACTCAAAATCAAGGCTGAGATAGACATGTCTACCTCCATAGGGCAGTATTTAAAAAAAAATCTGCCTTAGATTTGGCACATGCACTTTGCGCATGCCTGTAACCCTAGCAATTGGGAAGACAGGATCATAAGGTTGAGGCCAGCCTTAGTAACTTAATGAAATCCTAAGGAGGCCCTGTCTTAAAATAAAAAGAACCGGGCAATTAGCTCAGTGGTAAAGCAACCTTGGGCCGTTCCCAGAGTCGGAAGGACAGAAGCAACAAGATCCACTCTTTTGTCAGTGGTGTAGCCTTTTCTGAGCCCACGATTCACCTAGGGTGATCTCTGACTTGTTTGGCTCTCTGCCCTCCATGGGTTGCCCGCTTCCTGTTACCTGAACATGACATCCTGCAACTTCAGTGTAGGTTTATCTCTGGTCTTATGTTCTGGCTTTGTTTTTTTGTTTTGTTTTTTTTTTGGTTTTTTTTGGAGGGGAGTACCAGGAATGGAACTCAGGGGCATTTGACCACTGAGCCACATCCCCAGCCCTATTTTGTGTTTTATGTAGACACAGGATCTCACTGTGTCTTAGCACCTCGCCATTGCTGAGGCTGGCTTTGAACTTGCGATTCTCCTGTCTCAGCCTCCCAAAGTGCTGGGATTACAGGTGTGCGCCACCGCACCCAACTCTGACTTTGTTTTTGGCATAAGAGGGTATCTCTTCTTTCTTTTAGATTTATCCATTTCCACATAATTTTTTTTAAAAAATTCAAGCATTTTATAGGAAGGGAGATTCATTTCTCCCCTTACAGGCTTTGCATTGACTATTCCCTCCATCTGGAACACTTTTACCCCAGACATCTGCAAGGACATCCCCCTTTTCCTCAAATATTACTTTCTTAGTTCAACCCGACTACTCTATTAATAATCAGCACTGTCTCTAACACTCCCTATTTCTCTCACCCTGATCTACTTTTTTTAAAAAACAGAACCTTATAACAATCTAGTAAATTGTGTCATTCACTTACTTCTTATGTTGTTTGCTTATTCATCAGTCCCCTTGGCTTGATGTGTGTTCCATGCAGACAGCTTCTTTATTTGTTTAGTTTACTAAAGTCTCTGAAATTCTTAGAATAGTATCAGGCACATAGCAGTTTCTCAATAAATATTTGTCAAATTAATTGAATTAATAAAATGATGTTTCCAGAAATGGGAGCCTGAGGGAGAAACGTGGGTGTAGAAAGGAAAAAGGATCTGTCCAAGGCCACCTGGAGAGGTGGCAAAGCCACACCAGAAAAATTATCCCTGGCTTCTGACCATCATTTTATAGTTATTAAGTATACTCGTTGTCTCCTTGGAACCTCCTCCAAGGGCCCAGGTGCAGATGGAAGAGGAAAACAGTCTGCATTTCATAATGCTGTTGTCCACTTTCTCCTGTGGGAAGCTCAGTCCTCCCTGGTTTCTGTCTCACGTCACTCTCTGGCTTGCCTTCTGCTTCCCTGATCATGTCCTTTTAGCCTCTTTTGTCAACCCTTGAAGCTTACTGTTTCTTGAGGTTCCACCCAGTGATGTCCTTATGCCTCTCAAGGCCCTCTCATCAAATGACCATATCCATTCCATGCTTCTGGTCATTCTCTTGTGCCAGGTCCAGCCTCTCCCCTGCTTGACAGTTTTCTTGGACATTTTGCAAGCCTCTGGATGGCTGGAGGCTCCTTGGGTGCAGGAGAAAACCTTGGACTTGAGGGCAGAGTACCTGCTCCATCCCTTCTTGGAGGACCCTTGCGTCAGTTGTCCTTACTCTCTGACCTTCAAGTTTTCCCTCTGAGAAAAATGATGCTTTTTTAATTCAACATTCACATGGTCTTTGGAAAGTTCCGACTGTGAACCGGCAGCTCCTTGTAAACTGGGAGACACACAGCCACAGGAGGAGCGATACTGTATCCCTCAGACATCTCACAGAAGTTACCCCACCAAAAACCACAGCCTCATTTTTGTCTCCTCTTCCCTCACTCCCCACGGGCATCCATTAGCAACAGTGCTGATCCACCTGCAGGCATCTCTCCCACCTTTCCCTTCTCTCTAGGGCTCCTGCCCCTCCCCCCACCTGCTCTTGACAGTCCTCCTCCACACTGGCCACCAGAGAGATCTGCATGAAACCATGTCTTATGGTCCCCTCCCTGTACTCTGAACTCTAGGATGGGTCCCCTTTGCTCCTCCAGATGAAGGCTGAACTGCTTAGCTGGCACCCAGAGTCTTTCCCATTGAAAACCCCTGTGCTGGTCCCCTCTCTGCCACTCTCCCACAGCACACTCGGGTGTTTGCTCCTCCCTGAACACCTCCTGCCTCTTCCTTATGTTCATGCCAGGCCCTCAACTAGAATTCCCTTCCTTTGTTCCCTGCCTGCTGCAGGGTTGTCACAGACCCTATGGTAAGACCTGCACTGCAGAGTGTGAGCCATGGCCCTCTAGCACTGGACAGGAAAGGCAAAGTGGAAACTCTGCACACCCAGCACACACCCATGTTGACATGATCCCACTTCTGCCTGAAATCTCTGCATAAACCTCTCCTGTCTAGGAGTAGCCATCAGATGTGACAGCTGCCTCTAAACTCAAGATCTGAACTAGTGGGGGCAACCAGATAGGTGTCTTGGGTGAGGTTTAGGGTTGACCAGATGTCCACTATGAGATTCTTTAAGTAGGATTCACTAGCAAAAGCAGGTGGGATATAGATGTCCTTATTGGGTGGGTGGTGTCAGATACCCTAGTGATGTCAGTTTTGGGGCTGCTTGAGAGAACCGAGACCAAAACAGGACTGAGATCCATCTGTCCAGATCCTTTCATTTCTTCTTCTTTACCTGTGGTCCTTGGGCTCCCACCACAAGTCCCTGCACCCCCGCTCCACAGCAGTGCTTTGTACGGGTCTTGGGGCCATTACAGTAAGTCGTGTTCTTGCAAACCCTGGGACTTCATCTTGGTGCCACTACTTCCTCCCCGCGAATCCTTCAAGAAATGAATTTACTTCTTTGAGACTCAGTTTCTTCTCTGAAAATGGGGTTCTTAAATCCTAGTGGCTGGGGTATTAGGAGGAGCATCTGAAATGGTCCCTCTGAAGCCTTTGCTGATATACACAGTAAATAAATGGGCCAGTGGTCATATTTTAATACTCCTCATCTCCTTTTTTTTAAATATATATATTTTCAATTGTGGATGAATCTTTATTATTATTCATTTATTTTTATGTGGTGCTGAGAATTGGACCCAGTGCCTCACACATGCTAGGCAAGTGCTCTACCACTGAGCCACTACCCAGCCCCAATTCTCCCCATCTTCAATGTGTGAATATTTCAAGGGAGAAGACTTTGTCTTATTCAAATCAGAGCCCTCCTTTCAGTGCATGCTGGTCCCAGGCCTAACATATAACAGGTACCCATAAATGTGTTCTAAATTCAATCAAGGAAGGGAGCCGGGTTGGGGAGGATGAACATTGCCCTTGTCAGGATTTTGGACCTGGAATAAGGGCAGGGCTCTCCCTCACAGTCCCAGATACACCTCTGTACCATGATACATTGGCTTTGGCTTTTGAGTCCAACAGATCTGGGTTCAAATCCTGGGTCTTCTCTCATTTGCTGTGAGATGGGATAGATAAGGGAGGTCAGGTCTGCTGGCCTCAGTTCCATATCTGAAAAGTGGGGAGCAATCCCTAGCTGAGAAGGATGGTGGAGGTCAGGCCTGACACACAGTAGGTGTTCACATAACAGGATCCAACCTGTCCTCCTGCTTCTTTCCCTCCCTCTCTCCTTTCCTTTCTTTCATGTGAGAGATGTCTCCAAGGAAACAGGAGGAATTATTTTAAGAAAAGAGCCAAGGGCTCGGGTGGAAGCAGATGGTGGTTCAGGCATCTGGGAGGCAGAGGCAGGCTGCTCTGGCCCTTCAAGGAGAAAAGGGGACCCAGGTGCCTCCCCATCACAGAGAACATGAGGGAAGGCCCTGGAGGCGAATCCACACTGAAGGGCAGAGAAAAGACATTTCTGGCATCACAGCAGAGATAGAGTGCTAGCCCTCATTGTGTGTCTGTCTCACCAGGTGACCCCAAGGAAGTCCCAGCCCTCCAGCCTGTTGGTCTGTGGGTGAGAGGGAGGCTTTGCTGCAAGGAGTGAGGCAGAGAACAGGCAGGACTGGGGGCTGGTGGGATCCAGGTGCAGAACATTGTGAGCAAAGGTCTAGGGTCTCCTGAGCCAGACAGAAATTAATTCATTAACTCACTTGCTCATTCCTTCATTGTGAGATCCCCACCAGCACGGTACAGATGAGAAATATGAGGCAGTAAGAGGCAAAATCAGTTTCCCAAGTTCACAAAGAAAGTCAGTTTCCCAAACTCACCCTCATTTTCTACAGCTTCCCGTCACCTTCAGCTGAAGCCCCTACTCCTTGAGAGGACCTTCAGGACATCATAACGCATCTCCTGCTCACTCTCCTGGCTTCACCTTTGAACTTAAGCCTTCACTTCCACCAGCTTGCAGTTGTGGTGTACGCCATTCGGGCCTCCAGGTCCCTGCGCATGCCCTTGTGATAGGCTATCCTGTCTGTCCTCTCCTTGCTCATTAGGCTCATCTTACACAGCTCAGGCTTCACTTCTTTCTATTTTGAATGTTCATCCAGGGCCTCTCCATGAGAGCTGGGATATCTTGGGTCCACTCTGAAGATCACAGTCTCCCTGAGGCCAGAGATGTTCCTCACACAATTCTGCATTGTCGGTACTCAGCACAGGCTTGGCCTGCGTGGCTATAAGTGAGCACGGAATGAATGAGTGAGTGAGCGAATGAATGAGATAAGGAACATCGTGGGATTTCCATTCCTAGCTTCAATCAGTTTGTTCTCCAAACATTTCTCAGGCACCTCCTCCATGCCAGGCCTGGTGCCAGCCCCAGGGATAAGGATAACTCAGCCTTGCAACTCATTCAAGGTTTACAAAGTGCTTCCATCATAGAAGTCATGGCCATTCTGTCAAGTAGGGGTTTGTGTTTGTGTCCATTTCCTATATGTGGAACTGAGGCTCAGTGAGGTTGGGAAACGTGCCCAATCACAGCCAGTTGTGGCAGAGCCAAAATATGATTCCAGGCCTGTTCACTCCAGAGCCCACACTCCTTCCACACTGCGAAAACAAAGCAAAACAAAGCAGAGGAATAGACATGAACACTTGGAACATTTGGAAAACACAGGAAAGGAAAAGGAAGGGAGAGGGCAAGTCCTCCATCGCCCTCTGCCTTGGGATAGATTTCACTAACAACCATTTGAGAATGGTCTACTGTTTTGGCTGAGCCTGTGGGTGTAAGGTCCCACAGAGACAAGTGGCATGGTCATGGAGCAACCCAGACACCACAATTTGAGAAGAACTTGAGGTGACCCTGAACTTCAAGGAGCTACTTCTGGTCCTGTGGGAGAGATGAAAGCAAACAGGTGTGTCTAAGTTTGGGTCCCCCAAAAGCAACCTCAAGATGCTTAAGCACATAGTTTATTTGGGAAGTGATCCTAGGAAGCAGCAAAGAGAGGGCACAAAGAACAAGATGGGAGGAGAGACAGTCAGAAAGTGAGTGCTCACTGGTGAGCAGGTAACCAGTGTGGGCGGCTGTACTCCATCCAGCTGGGCATCTATTGAGGAACAGTGGTAAACATCCCCAAAACTGTCTCCCTGAAGGCTGGGAGGCCGAGCATTTGCCCCTGACTTCCATTCCCAGGAAGTGATGGAGTTTCTTCTGGGGGTGTTAACTCACCTGCATTTGCAAGCTGCCTTGGGCTTGGGCTGGACCATCTCCAGCAACCTCAGAAAACACTATCAGGCAGAAAAGCAATGTGGTGGGCACCTGCAGTGGGCCAGTGTTTGGGAAGCTGTCTACCAGCTGCAGCTGGAATCCAAAGCAAGCACCAGAAGCCAATTGCTCTATGGTGCTTGACACATGGTGGTTCTTTGTCATGGTAAAGTACTTTGGGGTGAAAAATTGGAAACGGGAGTGGAACATAAGAGTCAGAGATTTCCTCAGAGTAGACGACAATGGAGTTGGACTTTGAAAGGCAACTGTGCAACGGAGGAAGAGGCGTTCCAGGAAGAGGCTGAGGTGTGAAACAGCTCATTGTCTTTGGGAGAAAGTGCAGAGCCTGTACCTGAGTCGGGAGATTTGACCAGAATTGAGTTAGGAGAGAGTGAAAAAGCCAAATGGTGAAGAGCTTTGAATACCAGACCAAGGAGCTCAAAGTAAATCCCCAGGTGCTAGGGAGGCAACACAGGATCCAAGCAGGGGAAGGGCAGTCCAATCTGTGCATAGAGAGATCTCTCTGAGGCTAGTGTAAAGGATGGATGGAAAGCAGCAGACAGGAGTAAGCTGCTCTCTACGGGAACCCTGAGTCCAGGATACCCTGCGAAGCTCCTCCCGAAGGGGCTGGCCTGGCAGTCCAGATATATGACAGCTCAGGAGGACAGTGCTGGGGCTGGCTATTCCCTAGATCTGTCTTGACTGACCTGGACGTATCTGTTTTGGTACAAACCAGGCCTCATCTTTATCTAGAATGGTCCTTACCAGAGTTAGTCATCCTCAAGGGCAGGATGTTACCTGTGGCCAAGTGGACTTTGTCCACTAGGAAAATTTTCTGGTTTGGGTCAGTTATTCTGTCCTCTTTCAGGGTCCTTCCTAAAGCCTACAGCTCTGGCACCAGCATGGTCTGAGCTGGCAGGTGTGTGGCAGGACTTGGGGAGACCACTGGAGGCTCATGGCACCACAGCTTCTTCCCACCACACTGGCTCCCTACTGAGTCAGGCAAATGTCCCCTAGTGCCACAACTTCTACACCTACTTCCCTCAGAGGCCTGATTGTCCCTAATCACAAGGCTATGCTAGTGTTTATCAACCCTTTCCCACATGGTCCATGCCCATAGCCCATAGTCTCCCCATCTCTCTTGGTGTCTCTCTCTCTTTCTCTGTAAATATTTTTAGTTGTGTATGGACACAACACCTTTTTATTTATTTTTAATATGGTGCTGAGGTTTGAACCCAGTGCCTCACACATACTAGTCAAGTGCTCAGCCACTGAGCTACAACCCCAGCCCTCTCCATCTCTCTTTGAGTCTCTGTCACTCTTTTAAGTACACATCTCAGATAAACATAATTGAGCTAAATAGAGCCTTTGGTTCATGATATGCTCTCAGCCTTGGTCCATGCATGGCCCAATGTACATGATGCAAGATAGTGAAAAACATAGCTTAGTGTAATATATGCACCTGTGAGCTACTGCCCACCCCACAAGCTAGAACAGAACTGATACCTGATATCCCCTCCATGCTGTTCCCCTCCCCCAGCACTCTCTTAGAGGTCACTAAGATTCTGAATTTTAAGTTTATCCTTCTCTGGTTTCCTTATTTCTAGTTTTATTACATGTACAAACACCTAACTATGTTGTTTGTTTTAACTTGTTTATTGATTTCATGTTAAAAGGTACTTACTGTATATAGTCCTTTTGTAAAACTTAATGCTATGTTGATGAGCTTGTCTATGTCGTGAATAACTGTAATTTAATCATTTTGAAAGCTGTGTGTGACTATACTTACTATTTACTTATTTATTTATTTTCCTGTCAATTGATAACTGGATTGTTTTAGGTCTTCTGCTATTACAAATAGTACTGCTATGGCTATTCCTGTGCATTTTTCCTAATGCTTTGCAAAATGTGGTCCAGGGATCATCAGCCCTGCAATCCCTGGAAACTTGTTAGAAATGCAGAATCTCAGGTCCTGCCCTGGACCCATGTAATAGGAATCTGCATTTCCACAAGGACCCTGGGGGATCACCTGCAGATTAAAGTTTGAGAAGCAGGAATTGTGGGGTCACAGTGGGTGTGCCAGCTCACCCTCTATCAGCAGTACGTTAAGGCTGTCATTGAGCTATGCGTCACCAGCTTTTGGTACTGTCTGACTGTTATGGTTTAGATATGAGGTGTCCCCCAAAAGCTCATGTGTGAGACAAAATGTAAGGATGTTCAGAGGTGAGGGGATTGTAGACATAGCTCAGTGGTAGAGTGCTTGCCCAGCATGCACAAGGCCCTGGGTTTGATTCCCGGTATTGCCAGTAAAGAAAAAAAAAGAAGAACGTTCAGAGGCGAAATGATCAGGTCATGAGAGCCTTAACCTAACTGGTAGGTTAAGCCACTTATTGAGATTAAGTGGGAGGTAACTATAGGCAGACAGGGTATGGCTGGAAGAAGTAAGTCACTGGAGGTGTGTCTTTGGGGGTTATATTTTGTCCCTGATAAGCAGAGCTCTCTCCCCTGCCAGCGGCGCTCTGCTTCCTGGATGCCCGCCCTGAGCAGCTTTCCGCCACCACGCCTGCTGCCATGATGTGCTGCCTCAGCTCCGGCGCAGAGCAATAAAGCAGCCATCTATGGACTGAGCCTCTGAAACTGAGAGCCCCAAATAAGCTTTCCCTCCTCGACGTTGTTCTTGTTAGGCGTTTTGGTTAAAGCGATGAAAAAGCTGACTAAAACACCGACTTGGATTTTGTCATTTCACCGTGGAGTGGGCGTGCCAGCGTCTCATGGTGTCGCTCGACATTTCCCTGATGGGTAATGAGGTCCGGCACTGCTCATACCTTTACTGGCGCGCGTCCCCTTCTGTGAACCATCTCTTCCTGCTCTCTGCTCCTTCTTTATGGCTACTCCGCTCAATCCTGCTTTTGCAAGTGCTGTTCTCTCAGCTTGAAGCACCTTCCCCCTGCACCGCCCCACATCAGTTCCTCCAGGAATCCCTCCCTGACAGGTGCTCCAGGTGCTCTGGCTGTGAGCCGTGCAAGTTGGCCCTAGGGAAGTGTTTTTCAATTAGTTGCCATAATTTTCCAGAAATTCTGCATTTAAAAAATATGAATTACTAGTTTCTCTTGGAAAAATGAGATGTGGTCTCACTGGACCTTCTTTCTTTTTCTTTTTCTTTTTTGGTAGTAAGCATTGAACCCAGGGATGCTTTACCACTGAGCCACATCCCCTCCCACTTTTCATTTGTTGAGACAGGATCTCCTTAAGTTGCTGAGGCTGGCCTTGAACTTGCCATCTTCCTGCCTCAGCCTACCAAACTTCTGGGATCACAGGCACATGTCACTCTGCCCACAGGGGCCTTCTGTCTTATATGGGAGCAATTTGTGTCTCAGCGTGTCACAGTCCACACTACTCCATGCTCCTGTCCTGTCCAGAACATTTAGGTTTGTGACCCTTGCCTAAACGGGGCCCATGTTTATCTCTAAATCTCTCACATCCTCATCCACCTCCACATAAGCCTGTCCTTACTCCCACTTAGTCCTTTGCACCTCTCCCCTGGACTGTCACACCAGCCTTCCACAACTATTCTGTTCTGATCCTGCCTCTTCCAGTCCACTGACCATGAGGTTCCATTGCTCAAGAACCAGCAATAGCTCCCCATTGCCTTTCCAGGCACTGACTTTAAAAAAAAAAAGCATTATTACAATATAAATATTTCACAAAAAAAGATGAGAGAACTGCATAACAAACACCCATGTGTCCACCGCCCAGATTAAGAAATAAACCATTTCAAGGATATTTGAAGGCCCTATTACATTCCTCCTTCCCTCCCTCCCGCAGGGTCACTACTGTCCAGAATTTGCTATTCATCTCTCCCGTGAGTGTTTCTACACCTGTATTGCATGTGTATGTGTCCCTCTATAATATATAGCTTTGTGTTGCATGTTTGTAGACTTTATATACCTGGCTTCAAACTGTTTTCTGTCTTCAACTTGCTTTTTTCATATCTATTTTTTTATTTTTAAAAACTGAAGTATAAAATTGCAACCAAGGGTACACAAAACACAAGCATACAACACTGAATTTCCACAAAGTGAATAAATCAACAGTGTGATTTTGAGATTTAATCCACACGGGTTTGTGTGGCTTGTGTTCACCTGCTCTGAAGACAGTGGAGTGGAAGGTTCTCCATTGTCTGACCATCACTGTTTACCCAGACGCCACTGACGGGCAGTGAGGCTGTGCCCAGCTCTTCACTATTACACATGGCACTGCCATGAAGATCTGTGCGGTCCCCCAGGGCTCTTTTTCGTGAGGGCGATGGTGCCCATCTTCCACCTGACCATACTGTTCCAGGTCACTGTCCAGCCCTTGACTGTCCTGGCTCTCCATGGCCCCAACTCAGTGGAGAAGGTTCTCCCACCTGCTCCAGGTAGCCCGCATTCTCCACTCCTCACATCCTGCCCATCTTTTCACCTGTCACATACTGTCCTTTCTCCTGAGGCTTCAAACTCCTTTCTTCCAGGTTTTGCAGAAGCCTCACCTCTGCTGGGAAGTCCTCCTGAACAGCAAAGGTCCTCAAGGGCTCCTCTGAGTGACACTCCCGTCACAGTTGCCAGAACTCAGGAGGACAGAGACAAAACAGTGCAGAGACTGGGGAGAGAGAACATGTTCTTGAGAAGAGAGATATGGATGGACCAGTAGAGAGTGTGAGAAACTGATCACCTGGGGGTTAGATGGATGGAGTTAGTTAGAGATGGTGGAAGGCCACGCAGGCACAGGGACAGGCAGAGGCTGGGCACTGGAACAGTGTGTCTGGATGGAGACATGAACAGTGGGCAGGTGGTAGATGAGACTGGAAAAAGAGCTGTGAGAAACCTTAAATGTCACCCATTAACATGGTCCTGACTGTTCTGCATTCAACTGATGTTCTCCAGCCGTGGCTCTGGGTGGGAGCCAGGGGAGACAGGCACATGCATTTGACACCTACTGAATGCCTAGTATCAACAAAGAGCTTACTTAAATCTTTGTCTCTTTGGTTTCTCTACTCAAGCTGGCAATAGATATTCCTGTTGTCCCATTTTACAGGTGGAGAAAATGGGCTCAGAAAAAGGCAGTCTGTGGTCACAGAGCCCCAGGAGGGGTAGGACAGGTACTCAGCCCACCTATCCAGCTATCCAACTCTAGAGACTGTTTTTAACCCTAGTACTGCCTGAGAGGAGAAGGCATGTGGGAGAGGGTTCTGCAGGAAGCAGGTCACCAGGAGGGGGCACCCATTCACAAAGACAGGAGCCCCAAGCGGGAGGGGTCTTCCGACTCCCCGTAATGTGACCCAGGATGGTCTCCTCCTCTCTGAGACTCAGTTTCCTTTCTCCAAGACGCAGTGATAGTCAACACATGTTCCTGCTGGCTCTCTCCATAACCTGGGGTTCCAAGTTCCCAAGCCACCGTGGCCAGCGCTGTGTGACCTTGTTCCAGTAGCCTGCCCTCTCTGGACCACTAGCCACAGATTTCCAAGCACTCTTCTGACTAGCGACAGGGCGTCTACAGCTGCGGAGACCCTCCCGCTATTCCTGGGTTGCGGGAACGTGGGTGGGGGTGGGGCGCCGGGGACCGCGCGGCCCCCGCTCTCCCCCCCGCAGCCCCGGGCCCGCGGCCGGATCCGCGCCTGGTTTTGGGCGCAGCCGCGCGGCCCCCTCCCCCGCGCGCATCTCCCCGCCCCCCGCCCCCTCCCCGCCGCTCTCGGGGAGCCGGGGCCGCGGGCTCCTCCTCCCGCAGCCGCATCTGGGGCGCCGCGCCGGCCGGAGGAGAGGCATGGGGCGCCCGCGGGCCGGGGCCGGGGCCGGGGCCTAGGCTGGCGGACCTGCGAGCGGACCGGGCGGCGGCGGCGCAGCGCAGCAGCCGAGCTGGCCGGAGGCGGCCAAGGCGCCCGGCGCAGGTGAGGGCGCGGGGGTGGCGCGCCGTGGCCCCGACCACCTTTCCCAAGCCGGCGCGCCCAGCCCCTCGGCTGGGGACCCCAATCCGGGTCTCCGCCCCGAGACGCCCCTGGGCCGGGGGCGGCGTGGCGCGGAGGAGCCCCCTCCCCCTGCCGGGTGCGTCCTCGGAGCCCCAGTGCAGGGGGCGGCTGGCGGCCGGGAGTCCCCTTCGCTGGGTGGATCGCCCCATTCAGGTCTCCCCGACCCTCAAGCCGGGGGCGGCGGCGCTGGGGCCTGGAGCCCCCTATGTAGCCCGGACCCCCAGCCGCTCTCTTTCCGGCGGACTCCCGGGTGTCAAAGGGCTGTCAAAGCTGAAAGCCCCCTGCTCAGGCCCGCGCCTCCATCCGCAGGGCGGCCTGGGGGCAGCGGACCCCTCCCCTGCCCCGCCAAGCTTGGCGCTAGGCAGAGCGAAGGCTCGCCAGCCCGCGGGGCTCTCCTCCATCCTCCCCAGCTGCCGCGGATCCCGCCTCGGTCGCCTCGAGCTGCCCCGCGGCTCCCCCTTCCCGAACGCCTTCCCGGGACCTGGCAGCTGGGGAGGGGGCGGGGTGACCCCCTCGCGTGCTGCATCGCGCCCCCTCCCTGTTTGCGTGCCCAGGAGGGGCCGGGCTGACCCGGGCACCTGGGCTGGTGGGGGGGCGCTCACATGGCTACAGGAGGCCCCCACGTGCGACGCCCCGCGGCAAAAGGGGTTCGCATTCAGAACTGGCGGCGGCGGATGGACCAGGTGGCTGCGGAGGCCAGCTGGGTCCAGATGTGCCGGCTGTGCTGGGAGGGGACGTATGGTACCTGGACATGCAGTGGCCCCTTGGCCTCTTTGAGTTGAACCTGCTGCCTGCGTTCCCTCTTCATCCTTCCATCCCTCTGTCCCCCCCATCCTTCATGCTGCCTCTGTTGCGGAGAGGGGCTGTCAGACTGTTGATGTTGTGGGGGAAAATGAAATGGAGGAGGGGCTGTGGGTTGGTGAAGGCCAGTTGTGTGTGGGTTGCCCGAGGATGGTGAGCCCCAGGCTTGGAGGGCAATGCTGGTAGGGGTTCCCAGCACCCCCACCTGCCTGAAAGTGGAAATGACAGACGGGGAGGGGGCTGCGTTCCCAGCCTCAGGGGATGCTGGACTGCCCTGCCTCTACTTCACTGTACTTCCTCTGGGGACATGGGGAGGGTCCTGGACCTTGTGCCTCTGTGCCTTCACTTGTCAGAGGGGCTGTGTTTTCTGCCAGGCTGGAGGTGGTGGCAAGAGGTTGTGCAGTACCAGCTTGGAATGCCTGTTGGAGGAGCCCAGTAGAATTCTGTCCCTCCACTGATGGCCACGTCTCCCTTCCTTCCCTTCTCTGCTACAGGGAACTGTGGGCTCCCCAGGCTCAGGTGGCCTGAGGGGCCTGAGCCAGACTCCAGTGGGCAGCAGAACTGGGTGGGGCCACGGGGCTGGTACCCTGGCTGATCGGTGACTAAAGTGCTGGGAGCCACTTCCGGGCCCCAGATTCCGAGTGTGTTCCCAGCAGTTTCTGGCTGTGCTTGCTGTGCACGTGGGGCAGGTGTACGTGCGTGTGCCTGTGCCGTGGCAGGGGTGGGCCAGGTCTCCTGGGTCCTCCTGGAGCTAGGAAATGGCAACTCAACTTCCGTGAGTGTGGCTGGTATGTGGCATCCATGGCACTCTCTCTCCTCCGTCCATCAGAGGCCCCGGGAGGCTGGGCTCTGCGCTGCAAATGGTGGGCAGGGCCCAGACTAAACACAAAGTATGAGGTACACAGGGCCTGATGGCTAAGTTTTGTGGGACCTGGAGAGGCATCTGGCTGGTGCCAGCCTTGCAACGGAGCAGTAGGTTTGGGGTTGTGCCCCAGGCCTGAGACTGCCTGCCCTGACAACTGAGTTCGTGTTTTTGAAGGAGGTCTGTGCAGTGCTTGGGAACTGAGGATAGAATGGATACTTTAGAGCTTTCAGAGGACTCAGTGATGTCTCTCGTGTATCAGGGGTTTCCACTGACATCTTGTTAGGTTTCTATGCAGTTTATGGCTGATGACTTCATAATGCCAGTGTTTCTACATACTGAGCCACGGTGTCCAGGGCACTTTATGTGAGCAAGAGCAGGTGGTCTCTATCCTCCCGTACATCTGCAATTGATTGAGGTTCATTCATTTATTCCAAAAAAGCATAAAAAATAGCATTCTCTCACTCCTATGTATTTTTTGTTAAATTTTTTTGTTTTAATTGTAGATGGACACATTGTCTTTATTTTATTGCTTTGTATGTGGTGCTGAGGATCGAACCCAGGGCCTCACGCATGCGAGGCAAGTGCTCTACTGTTGACCTACAATCCCAGCCCCCGCTATGTATTTTAAATACTTTCATTTAAACATTCTGAAATGTGAATTAGTGAAATCTTGAATTCAAATTTTCTTTTTAAAGAAAGCACCGTAAGTGCCTAATCTCTCATGGTAAAGTCCAGCCTCCTTCCCTTAGTAGCTGCCTATTTAGCTGCACCTTGACCCCCACCACCACCTTTGGCTCTGGTCTCTCTGGCCTGCTCTCAGTTCCTGAAACAGACCATGCTCCCTCCAGCCTCAAGGCCTTTGACTATGCTGGTTTCTCTCCCCCTTCCTCCCATTTGCCTGTGTAACCGGTACTCATCGACCCAGTCTCAACTTCAGCATCACTTCCAAAACAGTCTTCTTGATGCCCATGCCAGGTTGTTTCCCTACACAGCCCCAAGCCTCTGCCTCCACTGCCCCAGATGCGGTTCATCTTGGATGAATATTGGTGTGGTTGATGTGAGGAGGGGCAGGGTCCCACCTTCGTGCCATTCTCCTGGTGTAGAGGACGAGTCTTGGCTTGCTGTAGGCACTTAGTCTATGAATGAATGGATGAGCATGATGTGGGCCCATGTTAGGGCTGGGTAGTGGCATGGGGGAGACTTCAGGCCCCGTTGTCCACATAATGCTCCCTGTGAGTTCCTGCCTCCGATAGGCTTTGTAAATGCAGAGGCATTAGGCCAGGACTCTTGGGAGTTCCAGGCCTGTGGCGTATGAAACCCCAGTGGGTCTGAGTTGTACAAGAGGGCCAGGGGCCCGCTAGGGCAGCCTCCGTCTTCAGGGTGTTTGTGCCCCTTGGGTTCGGCCGTTGCTGCCGCGTGGCCCCCTTTGCTCACATCAGCACCTGTCTCTCCATCCCTTTCATTCACTAGGCCATGGGCTTGTTTTCTTCTCCAGTTTCTCAACTTCTGTTCCTTTGGACCACCCGTGTTTCCTGGCCCACTCAGTGCTCAACGCTGTGCCAGGTTTGGGGACACAGAATCAAACTGGTGGGAGGCTGTGCTGTAAACTGGAGGACTCTAGGATGTGGCAGTGGAGGGGGACTGGAGAAAGCCCCTACCGGCTGAGAGAACCGCGTGGGTAAAGGCAGGAAAACAGCTGAGTGGTCATGGGGATGGTGGGGGTCTGTGTCCTAATTAAGAGGAAGAGGCCCTCCTGAGTGGGCCACAGGGGGGCTGATGAGGGAGGTGGGCAGTGTGCAGTTTGGATTGGGTTCTCACTTGGTTCCAGGACCCTGTTGCTGACTTGCTGTGTATCTTTGGATGAGATGTGTGCTTTCTCTGAGCTCCTGTCTTGGACCTGGTAATCTCAGAGAGACCTCTGCCTTCCACTGTCTGGAGTCTGTTACTCTGACAGTCCAAAAAGGGAGGCCTCAAGGACCCTGCTTCTTTGTGCACCTGGGGCACTGATAAGAGAGGGGGCTTGGTTTGTTTTAGTAGCTTTGGTGGGTATGTGCAAGTGCCCGAGGCTGGGGTACACAGGGGCCTGATGAGGCTCCTTATTTTATTCTAATAGGTGGGTGACCTGTCCATTGAGGGCATGAAGGTAGGGAGCAGCCCATTATACAAATGCTCACTGGGCATCTTTTGGGAAAAGCTATCACTGAGGAGGGACCTCCTGTGTGTGGGACCAAAGACAAGCCCACCTCCACTTCATCAGACTCCCCTGGGGGGCCTTTGAGACTGGTGTGACTAGCTTTCTTTTGTTGTGACCTATGGGAGAGTGTTTGCCCCTTCTTTCCTACACCCCTGCCCCTCCACAGTCTCCTGGCAGCTACCCCAGGCCAAGACCAAAGCCTTTAGCACTCTACAGTTTGCACAACCCATTTAATCCTTGTACTTTCCAGTCACCCCCTGGGGGTGGGAATGAAAAGGTATATTATCTCCATTGACAGTGAGGAAACTGAGTCTCAAAGAGGGGTGGACCTACAGTCCAGGAGGCCTGATCACTGGGCCATGGGAGGTGGCTATCGTGTCAGGGTCTCTGTCTTTCTGGTGGCACATCACTTCCTGAACCAAGGAGTGGGGCCCCAGATCCTTCTGTGCTGGGTTTCGCAATGCCGCCTCCTCCCCACCGAGCTGTCTGACGTGGCCTTTTCAAAAACCCAAAATGAATGGAAGCACATTTTGTTTGGAGAATTTTGCTACACCCCTCACCAGGGCTAGTTGCAAAACCAGGCTGGGGGATCCCTGCTGACATTGATGGTGATGATGATAATGATACTGATGATGATGATTTTATTATTGGCTAATATTTTTTAATCCATCCATTCAACAAAACATTGATTGTCTCCCAGGTCCATGGATGGTGCTGTGGGCCCTCTATTTACTGAGCTCCGACTCCAAGCTCCTTAACATCTAACCCCTCTATCAGTCCCCTATTATTAGTAGTCCCATTTTATAGATGAGGAAACTGGGGCATAGAGAGCTTTAGTAAGTTGTCCAAGGCCACACGGCTGGGGAAGCAGTGGTACCAGAGTCCAAGTCAGTGAGAGTTTAGAGTCTGGTCGTAGCTGGGTGTTCTGGGGATTCTGAAGTTCCCATTTGTTCACCAGCAAATGGTAGGTGAGGGGCATGGAGGGTGGGCATCAAGAAGCCCTTGGGGATAAACATAGCAGACCCAGTTCCTGGCTTTGGGGAACCTGGTCATACAAACTGGAGGCGCCGTTCAGCCTGGGCTGAGCAAGCAACTCCAGAGCACCCTGGAATTGAATGTCTGCTGTCAGCAGCCATACCTCCATGCCCCACCAGGAGCTGTGTTTTAACCGTAAGGTTCGTGGTCACTGAGAACTGGGTGTTAGTAAGGGGAAAACTGCGGCCTGTCCCGAGTTCTCTGCTCCACAGCAGCACACGGTTCTGGTAAGCTGTCGGGCTTCTCAGGGCATGGGGAGGTGGCCTGGGTGATAAGAAGTGACCACAATGACAGCCGGTTTGAGAAGGAAAACACAGTATTTGGCTCCTGGGACCTGTGAAGGGACAAATGCCTCTCCTCACACACAGTACAGTTCAGGAGGCTCCAGGTGCAGCCACGGGGTGCAGATGCCTTGGAGAAGCCCACCGAGCAAACAAGCAGATGCTGCATTTGTGCTCCTCTCTGGTATAAGAAGGCCTTTGATGGTGACCTGTCTCCAGAAGTTGGTGTCATGAATGGTTAGAGGGACATTTAGTGCACAAGGGGGTCGTTTTGAAAAAGCACATGATGGGGTGGTTTCTGTCTTTGATGATGTAGAAATGGGGCAGGCATCCTGGCATATATACGGAGCACAAAGTTTATTAAGGCACTAATTGAGTGCCTGCTGTGTACCTAGCACTGCACTCGGCCCTAGACGGGGGATCAGAACCATGTTCTGACTGTTTGGGAGGCAGTGGGACTCTGTGGACCCCAGGTACTGGGGCTGGGGGCTGAGCACTCAACTTCTGGGTTCAGGTATTTTTCTTCCTGCAGTTGACAGTTGAGCCTGTGGTGAGAGAGGTGAGTCTCAGAGGCTTTTTCTTTGCAGCTGTCAGGAGGTGGGTATTGGGTACTTGGGGGGTTGTCACAATAATAGTGGACTGTGGTTATCCCTGCTGCTGTGTATTACTAACTGAGTGGCCGCACCTCTCTGGGCCTCATGGTCTCCATCTCTTTGGAGGGAGTGGGGTGAGAGTGGTCTCTAAGGCTGTCCCAGCTCAGTCCTCTGGGACTTAGGTGTGAACTGATTTGGGCCTCCTTCTAGGAGGTGTCAGGGAACCCTCACTGCCCTTGCCCCTGGCTGCTGCCTGGCTTCCCTGCTGCCCTCTGCACCCCCCCCATCAGAGGGAGGGAGGGAGCCTTTCCTTCCGCCCACTGCGGGCTGACTGGGCGCGGTGGTGGTGACGCAGCCACTGAGGACTCGGGAGTGCAGCTTGGAAACGGGGATCCGGGTTTGCTGAAGACAGGGGAAAAGGTTCTTCCCACCACCCCCAGCTGCCTGCCTGCCTCCTTCCCCGGCTGCCGCCAAGCCCTGGCACTGCCTCTGCTCTGCCAGATCCACTCAGGGTTGGAGCTTGGGCTGGAGGCTCAGCAAGCCCGGGCCTTGCTGGGTGTCCTGCCATGGCCGCTTGCCTTTACTGAACAGTATGCACTGAGGGCCTGGGCCCTGGGATTCTGTGGCTGCCTGGGCAGCTTGGCAGTGCCACCTCTGGAGGGCCACCTGACTGAACTCGGCCTGCTGTTGGGGGGACAAGCCTGTAGCCCAAAGACTGCATTGAGGATGGCTTCAGGGCCCTCTGCCTCTTGTGTTTTCTGTGTGCAGCCCACAGTTGAGGGAGAGAGGGGCTGTGGCCATCCCAGTTTTACATCTGAGGAAACTTGGAGCCTGCTCTGCTGGGGGTGGCAGAGTTAGGACATGAACCCAGGTGTGTGTGACTTGGGCACTCAGGCAAGAAGTCCAGCCAAGTGACTGAGTCTCCCTGCAGCCTCTTGGGTCTCAGTTTCCCATCCGTATTGGAAGTGGGGTGGTGGTGTGGAGCTCCCCACCATCTCTGGGCCCCACTGGGTACTGCTGGCAGTTTTTGAACTTCCTCGCCCAACCTCCATTCCTATCCTCGAAACCGAGGTGTAGCCACAGGCAGGGAGGTGCTGGCATCTCACACCTCTTCCCGAGCAAGATCTGCCACCTCTGGTGTGAGGGATTCCTGGAGGATTGGGTGCATGTGAAGCTTTCCAGGGACAGCAGGGGCGGGGCAGAGGCAGGATGGCTCTGGGAAAGCTGGGGTCTTGGCTAGCCATGGGCCAGGCCCACCTCAGCCTGTGTACAGGTTTGACCCTCCTACCTGTGGTTCACCAGGTACTCTGGGAGAATACTGGTGTGGAGAGGTAGGACTGTTCCCCGGCTCTTTTATGCCTATGTGTGTGGTTGTGTGGGGGGAGGGTAGTGGGCATGTGAATGGGGTGTGTGTGTATGTTTGCATGTGTGGACACCGTCCCCGCTCAGGCCAGGCTTTAGGTATATTGTCAGATCCTCTCAACTCTGAGACATGGATAATGTAGATGTTGTCAGCCCTCAGGGCTTACCTTCCCTGCCTCCCTTTCTTCCAAGGATTCATACAGCAAACACATGTCAAGTGCCTAAGTTGAGCCCAGAGCAGATACTGGGCACATCGGTGTCCAAGCTTCTGGTCCCTGCCCTGTGGAACCACGATCTCTGGGGAGGTCTGCAGCTGTTACATAACCTCTCAGATGAGTGTGAACTCACGTCAGTGACAGGCGTTGCTACCACAGGGACCTAGGAGGAGACTTTAGCTAGTCTTGGGGGTCAGGGAAGACTGCTCTCAAGAGGTGACCTGGGACAGAGACCTGAGTGTGGTAAGGAGTTAACTGGGTAGAACAGCTGGTACAGAGGCCCTGGGGTGGGGGCAGCATGGGGAGCTGAAGGTCCCAAGCTTAGAGAAGGCAAGGAGGAGCTCTGCTTGAGGAGGAATCAGGGCTGGGTGACATGGGCCTGCAAGGCCACAGAGTGGGCTGCTGAGGTGTGAAGAATCAGGCTCAGCGAGGGGAAGCAACCTGCCTAGGTGGGACTGGGAACTTGGCTGGGTCCTGAAGGGCTCCTGGATGGTCTGCCTGTCCTGTTGCTAGGGTGGTCCTTGACCATCACCGAGTCTAAGCAGGACATTTGGGCAACTTCCCTGACGTCCAAATTGGAGTGGAGTTGGACCTCCCCTTCCAGCTCTCCGCCTCCCCCTGCATGGGTACCTCACACCAAAATAAACTGGGAGCCACAGAAGGCTCCAGAGCAGAGAAGACACACAGTGCTGTCCTGGCCTGCCACTGCCAGCCTTCCCGGCACTGGCATGGAGTGTTGGCTGCCTGCCCACCTGCCAAGGCCAGAGCTGACTGACCCTTGCTAACCCAGTCTGCTGCCTCCCTCTGCTGACGCCGGCCAGGGCAGGGGCTAGAGCAGTGGCAGCCTGGGAGGGGGAGGTATAGACAGGGGACACTCGTCCCCAGGTTTCCAGGAACTGTTTTCAAGGTTGTGTTTGATAAATGACAAGGCCCTCCCCAAAGGCCAGCAGGAAGACAGCCTCCTATCTGGAGCTCTTGGGGTGGGTCTGGGGATCTATAACAAAGTGAAGTCGGGCTCCTCCCCCACTCCACATCCCCTTCTCAAGCATCTTCTG
Source organism: Geosciurus inauris (assembly GCA_004024805.1). Classification (NCBI taxonomy): domain Eukaryota; kingdom Metazoa; phylum Chordata; class Mammalia; order Rodentia; family Sciuridae; genus Geosciurus; species Geosciurus inauris. Next base: position 20,270 of record PVHX01021365.1, read on the forward strand.
GCTCCAGCCTTTGTGGCCTCTGGCCAAGATGCCTTCCAGTCTCCTACCAGTCTCCTGCTTCTGTGTCCTCCACACACAGGCAAAGTGATTGATCCAGAAACCACACTGGCTGCTTCCACCTCTCTGTCCCAGAGCCCTCATTGAGGCAGCTGGCGTTCTCCATCACCTGCCTCTGCACCTCTGCCCCTTCTGCTCTGCATCATGGCCAACCTGCAGCTCCAAGAAGTGGCTTGGGATTTCCAAGATAATTCACGTTTCCTGCTCTCCCAGGCTCTGCCTCCAGTGTCCCCTGGACTGGCAGACCTTTCCCCAGCATCTTTGCTGGTTAACTCCTATTTGTCATTTCAGGCTGAGTTCAGGCCTCCCCATTCCAGGAACTCTGCTCTCCCCTTCCGCCCGGGGCTCTTCACCCCCACATTCTGCACTGTGTGCGTCTCCTCACAAGCAGAGGATTCTCCCAGGCAGGGCCAGTCTGAAGCTAGCAGTACCCAGTATGGCTTGGCACACAATAGGTGCATAGTCAGGAGTGGCGCCTGAGCACTTCTGAGCCTGGTGGTCCAGGGAGGGCATAGAGCGAGGTGGGAAGTGGGAGGATAGCGGTCCAGGTGAGGCTGCTCCTCAGTGTGCTCTTGAGCCTCCCAGGGTCACAGGCAGGTGCCTCCCATAGCCCATGCTGCTGCCCCCATCGTGGCCCCCTCGCCTCTCCCCCGAGCCCTGGAGGCAGACGCCTACTCTGGGACCACTTCCTCACCTGGACCTGGCACCATAAGGAACCTGGGCTGTCTTTCCAACCTTGGTGAAAAACAGCTTGAAAATCTGTTTCCAGGAAAGGAATACATTTCTTGTTCTTTAAACCTCAGAAACACTGGGGTCTCTCTGCTTCTGAAGCTGATACAGATACCTGCTGTGTACCAGAGAGGACTGGAGGCACAGCAGATAATAATCTTCACCCCCAAAGGGTGACTGGAAGAATATGCTGAAGACTGACAGTGGACGCCTGTATTTGGTGCTGGTGCACAGTAAGCTCCATGGGTCAGATCTGTGTGTCCACAGTCACAAGGAGCAGCCTCTAGTGATGGTGAGGTGGGCTCCTCTGGATAAAGCAGGGGTCCTGGGGGGAGGAGGTGACCCTTCCTGGCCTGGCCTAGAGCCCATACCCTCAGAAAGCAACTGCTGGCTCTGGGTCTCCTCTGCTGCATCTCCAGGCTCCCCTTCTCCATTAGCTGTCTATTACTATGGGACAAATGACCCTCAAAGTTGGTGGCTTAAAGCAGTGATGAACACTTATTCTCTCACAAACACAGTGTGCCTCCAGGAGGACTTTAAGGGACTCTAGTTTAGACCCCTCATGGCCATATCAGGCAGAATGACACAGGCTGATGCCAGGTGATGCCAGGTGATACCAGGGTCAGAGTGTAACAGCTATCTTTCCAATATGTTCATTCTCTGGGCAGGAGGGACCACTGGCCTCAAGAGGGGAAACGAGGAGAGAGAAGAGTGACTCCTGAGGTCACCCAGTTGCAGCTGGTGGAGCTGAGGTTTGAGTCCAGACAGCCTGTGCTCAGGGCCCAGCCCCATCCAGAGGCTATTTTGAAATAAGGTGTTCATAGCAGTGAGTATTTGTGGCAGCTGTTTTAATGAGCAGTATTTTTTTTCTTCTGATTTTTGTCTTTAATTGAAAGAGAAAATCTGAATGGAAAGGTAGTATCTTCCTCAGCCTCAAAGACCCTGGAAAGCCACAGGCTGGGCCTCCCTGGGTGGCCACCAGCAGACTTGTTCACTCTTCCAAACCAGTGTTCTTTCCGCTGTCCTGCAGCATAGGATCACTGGGAGAACTTGGAGAGGCCGAAGAGAATTTTTACTATCAGGGTCCTTAGGAGGCCTGGGGCCAGGGAGCTAGGACTTTGCTGTGCCTGGCCTCTGTGGGACTCTGTTGAGTTGCTTTCCTCTCTGTGTCCCCTCTCTCCTCTGCTGGCCTCGTTTGCACATGGCCCACATTCCAGGAAGCAGTTTTGGGGTGGGAGGTCAGCAGTGGGAATCCTGTTGGAGGGACCCAGGCCCAACGCTGACCCTCGGCGCTGTGTGGACTCCCACACGGGATCATGGCTACGGTGCCATCCGCCGAGGCTGTGGTTCTCCCAGTGCTGCAGGCCTGATTTGTGCCCCCTACCCCTCCCTGCACATCCTGCTTTGGGGAGCAGATATATTTAGATGAAATGCTCTGTTCCGAACACATTCTGTGTCGACTGTACTCAAAAGGGCTGGGGGAGGCAGGGCCGTGAGCAGCCACACCTGGAGCCTGGAGCCTCAGCCTCCCTGAGCCCTTTGCCAGGCTGCCTGGGCCCTCCAGGGGCTGCTGGCTGTTAGAGGAGACACCAGTGAGACAAGTGTGGGGGGGCCTCTGCTGACTGTGGATTATTCTCCCTCCACACTGTCCCTCTCCCCTAAGGCCACAGCTCTCTGACCTTTCACCACCAAGTTATAGCCAAACTCAATCATTCACTCCCTGCCTACCCCACCTACCCGCTCTGAGCTCCCCAGTCCTCCTCAATCCCTTGTGTAGTCAGTTGGCAAATGAGAGTTTGTGCCTGCTGTGGGCCAGGTTCTTGCTGGACACTGACCTGGCCAGACATGGGACATGGCCACATCACAGACAAGAGAGGGACCACAGACATCTAAGACCTTAGGGTACCTGTTTAGCAGGAAACCTATAGGACAGGGGCGCCCAGGCCATGGAGATGACCAGGGAAGGTATCTTTGAGGAGGATGAGTGATCCAGGCCAAGACATGGGTTCAGTGGAAGAGCCAACACTTGGAGACAGAGCAGGCATCCCTGGCAGAGGTAACAGCCAGTGCAAAGGCCCAGAGTGGAGGGAGATCCTAGCTGCCTATGGGAGGGTGGAGAACAGGAAGTTCAGCAGGCACTGGGTCTTGCAGAGCTTCACATGTCAGGCTGAGGTCCTTGTCCACCCACCCCTGGCACTGAAGAGCTGTGGGCAGGTTTTCAGCAGGGCTGTGGCTGGGTCAGTTGTGATTGGGGTGGCCAGTCATGAGCACGATTGGGTGGCCAGTCATTGGTTCCACCCACTGCTCACCAAGCTGCCTGGGCTCCCAGAGCAGATGCGCCGTGCCTGTCCTGGTGGGAATCAGAAATAGCTCACACGTGCTCAGTGCTTGGTGAAGCAGCTCCCCCTCCTCAGCGCATTTCATCTGTGCCTGCCTGAGTCAAGGACGGCTCATTGCTTGTGAGCTGGGTGACCTTCTCCCTCCCGTTTATTAATACACCGCCCACTGGGGCTGTAGGCCAAGCCAGGAGAGGGTGTGCAAGGAGGGAAGGAAAGACAGCAGACCTGAGTCCCCTCGACAAAAACCCACTGGGAGTTTGGAAAACGATGCCTGCCCACCAGACAATATCCAGCAAAATATAAAAATCAGCATGAAAATCCCCTGGAATACACCTCTTCCTGTGATTACCTAATCACGTCAGCCTTCTAGATGTATCTTCAAGTCACCCTGCCCTGGCAGATGCATTCATTCATTCAGCAAATGTGTCTTGAGTGTCCACTCCTTGTGCCAGGCCATGTAGTGGGCAGAGGGGACATGACTCTGATAGATGATGTTCCTCAGGGAACTCAAAAGCAGCTGCGACAGTGATGAGGCCTATGGGAGAAGGTGGTGGAAACCATGGGCCCCGGCTTGGGATCATGAAGGCTTCCTGGAGGAGATGGTACTAGGACCGAAGCCTAGAGATGAGAAGGAGCCCCGTGAAGAGGAGCAGAAAGAAGCGCTCCTGACGCTTCTTTCTCAGTGTGCAAACTCTGTGGAGTGAGGGGGCAGTGTTTTCAGGGAAGAGAAAGGAAGATGGCGAGTCTGGGGTGTTGGGGTAAGGAGGAGGTGCAGCATCCGGTGGTGGCAAGGACCAGACCAAATGGGGCCTTGTGGACTGTGATCAGTGCTTTAGAATTTACACAAGGGGCTGGGGTTGTGGCTCAGTGGCAGAGCGCTTGCCTCGCACATGTGAGGCATTGGGTTCGATACTCATCACCATATAAAAATAAGTAAACAAAAATAAAGATATTGTGTCCATCTGTAACTAAAAAATATTTTTAAAAATATTTACACAAGGCTGTGGCTGTGGTGCTGGAAAGCCTGGGTTCAAATCCAAGTGGTGCGCTGATTAGCTGGCTGACTTCAGTCAAGTTGCCTAAGCTCTCTGTGCTTCAGTCTCCTCATCTGTAAAGTGGGGTCAGTAACGATCTCTACCTCATGAGAATGTTGTGAAGATGAAATGATGTGATGAGATGGTGAGGACAACATCTGGCACACAGCAAGTGCTCACAAATGATAGCTCATGTAATTTTGAGTCATCTGCCGACAGAGTACAGATGTGCAGATAATTTTGCATCAATAGTGTCCTATTGTCCTGCTTGTCTGCAGCTACTTTTTCTTCTGGTGCTGACCATCTTTCTGAGTCAGTGACTCTGGAGTATTGGGTTTCAGATTTGTGAATCAAGACGTAACGTGTGTGTGGAGGGCATTCATTTTAAGTTGCATAGTCCAACCTGATCAAGCACCCCTCAGATGAGGATGCAGGATATTTGAGCTCCCCCAGAAAGCTCCATCTTGCCTCCTTCAGTGATTCCCCAACCCCAGCCTCACAGACAGCCAGTAATTTGACTTCTAAAACCAAGCTTAGTTTTATCGGTTCTAGACCTTCATACAAATGGAATCATACAGAATGTTCCTTTTTGTATCTGGCTGCTTTTGTTCATTTTGTCAGTGAAATCCATCACTGTCATTGTGTGGATTGGTAATTCAATCCTTTGCATTGCTGCCTACTATTCCACTGAATGGAATATTATATCTACTTTGTACTTCATACATACTTTATCCATTCTACTGTTGATAGGCATTTAAATTTTTCCAGTTTTTTATTGTATGGCCAGTGTTCATTTGAACTCTCTAACAGATGTCTTTCAGGAAACTTACAAAGTGATTTCTGATGAGTGTATAACCAGGAGTTCTGGATCACAGAGGATGAACATTTTCAGCTTTAGTAGATACTGCCAAAAACTCTTCCAAAATGGTTGTACTAGTTTACATTCCCATAGGCAGGGTATCGAAGCCTCTCCACATCCTCCCCAGGGCATTTCTTTTCTTTTCTTTTTTTAATTTTTTTTTAGTTGTAATGGACTTTATTTTATTTATTTATTTTTATGTGGTGCTGAGGATCAAACCCAGTGTGTCACACATGCTAGGCAAGCGCCTTACCACTGAGCTACAACCCCAGCCCCACTCTAGGGCATTTCTAATTACTGCAGAGACTACCATGCAGCCAGACCATCTCAAACTAGGTCCTGAATGATGGACATTTAAGTTGTTCCCAAATTTTACATGATTTTAAAAAAAATAGAAAATAAATAAATAAATCAGTAAAGCAAAATAAATTAAAAATAATGGCAATAACCAAGATATACTTCAATGGTTTGATGGATAAACAAACTGTGGTACATCCATACAATGGATTTGGGGTTTTTTTGTTTTTGTTTTTGTTTTTTGGTGATTAAAAAAAGATGAGCTACCAAAACTGCAAAAAACATGGAGGAGACTTTAACACAATTACTAAGTGGAAGGAGCAGTCTGAAGCAATTACAGTCTATGATTCTAACTACCCATATATGACATTCTGGAAAAGGCAAAACTTTAGCGACGGTAAAGATCAGTGGTTTCCAGGGGTAGGGGAGGGGGAAGAAGGATGAGTAAGTGGAGCATCAAAGATTTTTAGGGCAGTGAAGCTAGTCTGTGATACTATAACAGTATAAACATGACATTATACATTTGTAAGATATGTCAAATAATTATGCCTATAATTATTTCAAAACCTGTAGAATGTGCAACACAAAGAATGAGTGCTAATGTAATCTATGGAGTTCAGTTAATAACAATGCATCCATGTGGATTACTCAGTTTTAACAAACGTATCACACTAATACAAGATGTTATTAATACTGGCAACTGTCAGAGGGAAGAGCAGGAGATATGTGGGAACCCTATACTTTCTGCTCAGTTTTTCTGTAAACCTAAAATTACTCTAAAATCTATTGATTTAAGAATAAATAAAAATAAAATATAAATCTATTAAAAAGGAAAAAGACAAAAACAAAAATCACTCGTGGGTCTGCTCTGGTATGGGGAGATATTTCCTATGGGTCATTCTCTGGAGATTTTTTTCTTTTTCATGGTGGAAATGATACTCCAAGAATACTTTTGTGTCTCCCTCCTGTTCCTTCTCTCCCTGTTCTTTCTTACGGTAGAAACACATCCCTCTTCCTAAATATAGTGTTTAGTGGCTCCCTCAAGGGAGAGGCAATTTAATTTTGATGATAGAATGGGAGCTGTTGTGTTTGGGAAAAACTGGATATTGATAAAGTAATGGAATCGTGGGATCTCAGATACGGGCGTGACATAGTAGCAGAAATGATTTAGAATCACATCATCTTACTGGTACAAACGCATCTCAGCATCTCAGTATAGTTATCTTCAAGTGACAGAATGAGGTGTGTTTACATTCTAGAAATAAATGATTATGGATCTTTGAACAGATGAGTCTTAAAATTTTAAGACAACTTGAGAATCTCTAAGTTAAAAGAGCCAGTGAAGGTACGCTAGTTTAATCTTTTTTTCCCCCAGTATAACCTTGATTTATTTTCCTTTCTTCAAAGCAGTTTTTATTGAGATATAATTGACATACAATAAATTGCACCACATTTCAAGTATCCGAATTGATAAATTTTGACAAATGTGCACATCCATGAAATCATCACTGTAATCAAAATAATGGACAGATTTATCACTCCCCAAAGTTTCCTCGTGGATTTTGTAATCTCGTCTTCTTCCTCTCCACCCTTGGCTACCCTCCCACCTGTCCCTCCTCACCACAAGCAAGGATTTGTTTGTATTCCCTAGAATTCTATATAAATGGAATCATACGGTATGGTTTTTTTTAATGGCTCCTTTCACTCAGCATGATTATTTGGAGATTCACCCTGCTCTATCATGTATCAATAGTTCATACTTTTTTATAGTGCAGTGATATTCCATTGTATGGATGTGTCAGTTATTCATGAATTTATTGATGGACAGTTAGATTGGTTTCCAATTTGTCGTTATCATAAACAAATTTTCTATGAACATTTATGCCTATGCCTTTGTATGAACACATTTCATCTTTTGTGGGTAAATACTTAGGAGAAGAATGGATGGACAATATGGCAGGGGCATTTTGAACCATTTAAGAAACTGCCAAACTTTTCCAAAGTGGCTGTACCATTTAATGTCCTGCTATTGGTGTATGAAAGTTCTGGTTCCTCCACATCCTCACCACAGTCAACCTTCCTGATCTTAAGTATTCTAATAGGTACGATATCTCATTATGGTGTCAGCTTTCGGTTTCTTAATGACAAATGCTATTGAACGTCTTTTCATGAGCTTGTTCACCATCTATATATCTTAGTAATGCAGCTGTTTGAATATCTTTCCTTTTTTAAAACTGGGTGGTTTGCTTTCTTGGGGCATTTTGAGGGCTTTCTTCCTAGTCTGTATATAAGGATATATGAATTGCAGATATTTGCAATTCCAAGTCTTTGGCTTGTCTATTCATTTCTTTAAAAGTGACTTAAAAGACAGATGTTTTTAATTTTGATGAAGGCCAATTTATCAATTTGTTCTCTTATGAATTGTGTGCAGTGTTTTCATATCTAAGATGTCTTTGCCTAACCCAGTATTATAAAGATCCCCTATGGTTTTTGTTTTCAAGTTTTATACTTTTACATTTCATATTTAGAACTCTGGTCTATTTTAAGTTAACATATGTAGTGTGAGGTATGGATTACATTTTAAGTATTGCTTATAAATGTCCATTCATCCCAGCACCTTTGTTGAAAAAGCTCTGCATTGTTTTTGCTCCTTTGTCAAAAGTCAGTCACCCAGGGGTTGGTGGTACAGTGAGCTCTTTGGTAGAGCACATGCCTAGTGTGCGTGAGGCCCCGGTTCCATCCCCAGCTCTGGGGGAAAAAATCAATTATCCATATGTATGTGGGTCTGTTTCTAGACTCTTTCTTCTGTTCAGTTAATCTATTTGTTTTTGCACCAGTAATGCACTGTTTGAAATGAGACCCTCTAACTTTGTTCTTTTTGGGGGGGATGGGAACCAGGGATTGAACCCAGGGGTGCTTAGCCACTGAACCACATCCCCAGCCCTTTTTTATTTTTTACTTTGAGACAGGGTCTCTCTGAGTTACTTAGGGCCTCTCTAAGTTGCTGAGGCTGGCTTTGAACTTGTGATTCTCCTGCCTCAGACTCCCCAGCAGCTAGCATTACAGGTGTGCACCACCGCGCTTGGCTCTCCAACTTCGTTCTTAGTTTTCAAAGTTGTTTTGACTCTTTTAGGTCTTTTACATTTCCACATAAATTTGAGAATTATCAATTTCAAAAAATGCTGGTTGACATTTTGATTGGGATTGATTTGCATATGTAGATAAATTTAAGGAGAATAAGCATCTTAATAATATTGAGTCTTCTAATCCATGAACAGTATATTATTTCTCATTTAATTTAGGTTTTTAAAAACTATCTCAGTAGTATTTTAGTTTTCCATATCTAGGTCTTTCATACCTTTTCTTGTATTTATTCCTAGGTATTTCTTTCTTTTCTTTTCTTTTTTTTTTTTTATTTGGAACAGGAGATTGAACTCAGGGGCACTCGACCACTGAGACACATCCCTAACCCTATTTTGTGTTTTATGTAGAGACGGGGTCTCACTGAGTTGTTTAGTGCCACGCCTCGCCATCGCTAAAGCTGGCTTTGAACTCGCGATCCTCCTGTCTCAGCCTCCCAAAGTGCTGGGATTACAGGCTTGCGCCACCAGCTAGTATTTCATATTTTTGATGCTATTATGCATGGCATTTAAAATTTTTAAATTTCTGATTGTTTATAACTAGTAAATAGAAATAAAATTGATTTTTGTATATTGATCTTATTTTCTGCTACCTTGATAGACTTATTTTTTTAATATTTATTTTTTTAGTTGTAGGTGGACAGAATATCTTTATTTTATTTTTATGTGGTGCTGAGGATCGAACCCAGTGCCTCACACATGCTAGGCAAGCATGCTACCACTGCGCCATAACCCCAGATAGACTTATTTTTAATTATAGTAGCTTCTTGCCTGTGTAAATTCCACTGGGTTTTCCCTAAGAAGAAATATGTCATCTGCAAACAGATAGTTTTCTTTCTTTCTTTCCAATTTATGTGTCTTTTGTTTCACTTTCTTGCCTAACTGCCCTGGGGAGAACCTCTGAAGCAGTGTTGAAGGGGAGTGGAGATCGTGGACACCCTTGACTTGCCACTTGTCTTGAGGGGAAGCATGGTCTTTCACCACTGAGTGTGACATCAGCAGGGGGGTTGTATCTGCTCTTTATCAGGTTGAGGAAGTTCTCTTCTATTCTTAGTTCACTGAGAATTTTTAAAACCATGAATCTTGTTGGATTTTGTTAAATGCATGTTCTGCGTCTGTTGGGGTGGTCAGCTGTTTTTTCTCTTTTAGTCTGACAGTATAAGAAGTTACATTGATTGAGTTTCAAATGTGAAACTAACCCTGCATTGCTAGGA
>PVHX01021366.1:0-29932 GCA_004024805.1 Geosciurus inauris
CAGAGTGTGGGGGCTTCTTATATGAAATAGATAGGCAAAAGGAAGCCAAGGGTCAGCAGTAAAGGGTTGGATGGACAGTGGCTATATGAACTGGAGTGTCTACACAGTTATACATAAAACTCTTCAGGGTGCAAGACAGAGTCAGTCTTAGTAAAAGAATGAGATGTTACATGGGTCATGTCTTGATATGGATATCCATGTAGTATGAGTTCTCACTTCGAAACTGGCCTTGTCGAGGTAGATTTCTTAGGCTACAAAGGTAGAACATATTTTAAGTTTGTTAGATTTCTTTATATTACTTAAGCACTTAGATTGATGGTATATGGACCTCCATCTGCATGTGTGCCCTAGGACTCACAGATGTTAAAACTGGGCCTGATCTGTAAACAGGCACATACTCTTATAAGGCCAGGTCAGGTTTGTGTAGTGGCTATAGAAGGCGGGGAAATGGAAGCATCAGCCTGGTGTTCTAATCTCAGCTCTGCAACTTAGCTAAATGACTCTGTTCCTCTTCTTACCCTCCCTAAATCTGAGTTTCTTCATTTCTAAAATAAGAACAATGACTACCACAACATTTTTGTTTTAAATGAGGTTTAAATCAATAAAAGTTTTGTATTTGTATATATACATATATAAAATATTCTGTAATGGAATCTACCTATCTATCTAGAGAGAGAGAGAGAGAGATCCTCAAGAAAATATTGTACATAATATTAAGATATATTTTTTGTGTTTGCAGCTAATCTTTCACTTTAAGAATTAGTTGGTGAAGCTGGGCACAATGGTGCACACCTATAACCTCAGTGGCTAGGGAGGCTGAGACAGGAAGATCATGAGTTCAAAGCCAGCTTCAGTTACAGCAAGGCGCTAAGCAACTCAGTGAGACCCTATCTCTAAATAAAATACAAAACAGGGCTGTGGATGTGGCTCAGTGGTAAGTGCCCCTAAATTCAATATCTGGTAACCTCCCCCCAAAAATAATTACTTTGTGGAGTTTATATGTATCAAAGTGCATTCTACTGTCATGTATAATTAGTACAAATTTTTAAAAAAGAATTAAAGAAAAAAGGAAGTCTTGGATTCTGGAGTTAAAAACATAAGTCTACACAACAACCTATACATGAATGTTCATAACAGGAAAAATAAATAGTGTCTATTCTGATTAAAAAAAATTGGTAGAGTTTACCCAAAAGTATGAGGTTTCTCCTGACCAATGTTTATTAACTTGATGTTAAATTTCAGCTTTAGAACATCAAATAATCCTCTCTTTTTAGAGATGCACAGAATTATCTTTCTTTCCTCAAGCACAATGATGTTTTATGATGGATTTTGCATCCCAGTTTACCTGCTTATTAATGTTTCAATTATAAAGAAATCCCAAGTAAAATTTACACAGATTTTCACACTCTTCCCTTAGCCTAAGTCATAACACTTTTTCTTAATACAAACAAAAAAACTGAAGCTTGCTTATAAATATTCTATTAACTAGAACTTCTCATCACATAACTGAAAATTTGCAATATTTATCTTTGCTATCTCTCCTTTCTCTTTATTACATGAACCATTTATATTTTTCAGGAGCTTGGTTTAAGATATTGCTTATATTCCTACTTATTCCATTCCATACACTTAAAAAACTGAGCAAAGTCTATCACCCCTTCCTCTTCAGCTACCCACTTGAATCATTAATCTTAAGATATGTGCATACTCCCATCCCTCCATATTTTCACACATCTTACTCTATCCAGCTTTTCTGGCTTAGCTATAGTGGATTGTGCTATGTCAATTTTGTAACATCAAGCATCACATTTCAGAAGACTAATCTCTGTGTGGTTTGATATTTTTTTCAATTCAGAAAGCATGTTAAGTGTATAAAAGTACAGTTATTCAGTATCTTTCATTATTTTAGTGATAATAAAATAATAAATAACATTACTCTCATTACTACCCAAACAGACGCCTGGTTCACTTTTATTGCAGGTGCTTTCCAAATACTAACTATTCATACAGATATTTGTCATGTGAGTTTTTGGGTATTGTTTTTTGGAACAGAGTCTCACTAAGTTGCCCAGGCTGGCCTTGAACTTTCAATTCTCCTGTCTCAGCCTCCTGAGTCACTAGGATCACAGGCATGTACCACCACAACGAGCAATATAGGAGTATTTTGAAGACTGAATAAAAATGACATTAGCATAATATCTTCATTGTATAGAATACCTAAGGAGATTTAGTAATTTGTTCAAAGTCATATGGGTTTAAGTGCCTTCTATGGAACCTAACAGCTGTTCATGACCAAAATATGGTTGATTTTCTAAATAATCCAGTGAATTTATTAGGGAAGGTAATTATATCCACAAATACCTATATTTTATGTGAGAAGAAATCAGGGTTCTTGGTGAATATTATTTGCCCAAATTATATTCCAAGTAGAACTTCCCAGTTATTGTACAGTCACTACCATCTGGGGTTCTATGGAAATAACTAGCATGTAGGATCCATTTAGGAAATAGTGGAAGAGATTTGCATAGTACATATACTAAAGTCATTATGGAAGAGAAGGCTTTTAATCTGATCATCCAATGAAAGGCAGATAGCAGACATTTTTGTGAAGGTTTATGATTCTGATATATATAGGGTCAAAATAATTCACTAGAACTATCATGAACACATACACACTTTTATTTCAGAAAGTTACCAATTATTCTGAATGCTAAATAAATGAAGTGAAAGAACTTCATAGGAAATTAAATGTACTGAATATCAGTAGGTTCTTTGCCTGACTTGAATCCTGCTGTTCACATAGATGAAAATGAGAAGTTTTCTATATTTAAGTCTGGTTATTAAACCAACCTGTTAAAATAAGGAAAACTTTCCACATTAATAAAATACCATAATTTTATGCTATAAACATACAATTGTCTGTAGAGGCCCTTGATAGTAAATTAATTAAATCTCTGTTCCATTATGGTGTCAGCTAATTTGGAAACTCATTATTTATTTGGCACTAATTTAGCCTAGCAAATTAATTAGGAAGGGCATGGGAAAACAGATGATTCAACATGAAAGTCCAAATCCAGATAAAGAGGCGAAATTAAAGAACTTATTTAGAGAAGAGGGACAATTAACATCATTTTTAGGAGGGCTCTATTTTTTCCTGAAGATGAATCAAACAGTGCAGAGAAGATGTCCAGACCTAGAATTAGAAAATCGGAACCAAGAATTGTCTTTTAAAAAACACCAGTTCTACCTGCAAGGATTGTCTACACAAGGCTGCCCACTATAGTGTGTTAACAAAGCTCTTCCAGGATTCATCTTCTCCTGAATGCAATTCCAGGATCCACAGTAGCATCAGCCACTGGTCAACAAACTCCACCCACACTATGTTAGGAAATTTGGCCTCTATAAGTATTTGAAGAGTAAAGAACCTGTTCATGGCTAGAAAGACATTAATCTTGTAGGTACAAAAAAGGTGATTTCTGGGCTAGGATTGTAGCTCAGTGGTAGAGCGCTTGCCTTGCATGCGGGAGGCACTGGGTTCAATCCTTAGCACCACATAAAAATAACTAAAAAATATCAAACCACACAGAGATTAGTCTTCTGAAATGTGATGCTTGATGTTACAAAATTGACATAGCACAATCCACTATTAGCTAAGCCAGAAAAGCTGGATAGAGTAAGATGTGTGAAAATATGGAGGGATGGGAGTTATTAAATAAAATAAAGATTATTTGTGTCCATCTACAACTAAAAAAAATTTTTTTTTAAAGTGATTCCTGGTAACACTAATCAACAAAATGAAAATGTGGCCTATGAATTAAGAAAAAATGTTTGCAAACTATACATCTTATAAGAGTTATAAGTAACTCCTGCAACTCAATACCAAAAATAAGAAATAACTTGATTAAAAAATGAGCAAAGGACCCAATTTTTCAAAGACATAATAATGAGAGGTATGTGAAAAGATACTCAAAGCACTTATTATCATGTTAATGTAAATCATAACCATATGAGATATTATCTCACACCTTTTGAGATGACTGCTATCAAAAAAAAATCAGCAAGAACTGTTGGCAAGGATGTGGAGAAGAAAGCCTTGTATACTGGTGGTAGGAATGTAAATTAATGCAGCCATTATGGAAACCAGTATGAAGGGTCCTCAAAAAAAGTTAAATAGAACTACCATATGTTAAATAGAACTACCATATGATTCAGTAATCTCACTTCTGTACATACATCCACAGGAAATGAAATCAGAATCTCAAAGAGAGATTTGCAATTCCATGTTCATTACAGCATTATTCACAAATATGGAATCACCATAGGCAAAATATGGAATCACCCTCAGTGTCCATCAACAGGTGAATGGATAAAGAAAATGAGGTACATATTCATAATGGAATACCTTTTACCTTTCAAAAGAATGGAAATTCTATCATTTTTAACAGCATGGATGAACCTGGAGGATATTATTCTATGTCCAATAAACTATGTAAAGAAATTAAAAATACTGCATGATCTTATTTACATGTGGAATCTAAAAAGGTCAGTCTCAAGCAGAGAGTAGAATGGTTAATGGGCTAAGGGGTGAGGGTAATGGGGATAGGGAGATATTGGTTAGAGAATACAGATTTTCAGTTAGAATGAATAAGTTCTGAAGATCTATTGAACAGCATGGCAACTGTTAATCAGAATATATTACATACTTGAAAACTGCTAAGGAGTACTATGTTCTCACTACTAAAAAAAGAGATGTATGTGAGGTGATAAATATAATAACTAGCTTGATTTAATCACTTCAGAATGTATACATATATAAAACTGTCACATTGTATGTTATAAATATATATAATTTTTATTTGTCAGTTATACTTAAATAAAGCTGAAAAACCCGAGGGACACCATCTGCCAAGACTATGTTAAAATTCACTCTTCTGAGCTTTCATAATATCCAAACTGACAAGTCACTAAATTTAATATTTTCCTTATTGCTTTCCAATTATTCATTTATTTGGCTCTACCTGCCACTACAACAGGAAATGTCTTGACAACAGAGATTGTGTAACATGCATGTTTATACTCTTAACATCTAGAACAAAATCTAGCACATAGTAGGCACAAAAAATGTTGAAATATGCACAGTTCTTCATAAAATTTGTCTTTAGTTCTCACATTTGACTGACTGCACACTGCCTTTCTAATACAAGTGTTGTTCCCAAACAGGACCAAGTGATTCCAGAGACAAATCACCTAATATGGATCGCTGCAAATTTAAAGTACTTGTCAGTAAATGCCATAGGACTGTCCCGGTTGTTTTTCTTTCAGAAATGACTTTCTGACATAAAATGATCAACATCTCAGCCTGTGGCTTCTTGCAGTTCAGAAACAAATGATTCATCCTTCTTTTTATTATATTAATGCACAGGGAAAGCAATAAAAATTCCAAGAAGCCATAATACAGTCACAACATCATAACTTTCTCTCATTATCCAGAAGTCAATGGATCATTACTCCTGATATGTATTGATCCAGGCTGACAGCATTTGAGTTTACATTCACTATCACTCACATTCTTCAGGTCAAAGAGCTATCATTATCATCTTATTGTATTCACCTTGGGAACCATACTAGACTCCTTGCAAACACTGCACATTTTGCTCCATGGTGACTGGACACTTGCTTAGCCTGAGGTGCTGATGGTGGGAAGAAATGAGATTCTTATCCAAAGCCAGCAATATTCTACACACTGTGCTAAGTATCTACTCAGTATGTCATTTAATCTTTAGAACCTACCTGAAAGGGAGTTTGTTTTATCACCATCATTTCATAGATGAAGAAACTGAGGCTCTATAAGGCTGATCCTGAACACCACTGCCATGCAGGGAACAAAATGCACCTGCCTAAGTCTCAATCCCTGTACACAGTTCCCCAGTGCTACTGCTGCCAGAGATACTTGACACAAGGACTTCCCTGGTTCTCTGTTCTTATCTGTGAGCTTGCCATCAAGAGCTTACCACAGACATCACTGTTCTGAGACATACCTGTAGGAAGACATGCTATCACCTATTCATTTTTCAACATTACCAGGCACTAAAAAGGACATGCAAAGAATCCTCAAGTGATCATCTCCTGAGTTAACAGACCTCCATAGGCCCCAGAAAACAGACGGGGCCCTCTTCCTCCCTTATTGGATGTGCAGAGAGGACTCCTACAGCATTATCTAGAGGAGATTTCCATGGGCCTGGCAACTTGTGGCTGTTGGCAAGCTCTCCATGTTCCTGTGCCTCTAGAGTGGACCACAGGGACCTCAACCACAGTAAGACTCAGGGGAAACAGGCTTCCTTGACCTCAGGAGCATTCGCCAGCCTCTCTCTCTCTCTCTCTCTCCTCTAACTCATGTATTGATTCTACAGCTGTATAAATACTCTTTAGTTTGGTTGTCTCCAGAAGCTGAAATGCAGAATGCAAATAGTCCTTAGGGATATCCACAAGGTCCTGGACTTCACACCCATAAATACAACCATACCTCTGCATGTAAAGCACTTTTACTGAGTTAAGGACTTAAGACATGAGTTAAAAACAGCTTGTCCTCCCTTCTCTGTGGAAGACAGCACCTTCTTTCTCATGCTGATTCATAATGTTTTCTACTTGTGGCCTTCATGCTCAGTCATCTGATTGCCTCAACTATTGCTAACTTGCTCTAACTTCAATCTCTCTGCCACTACTGTTCATTCTATGTAATCAAGCCTCCCTCATATACAAAATAAAACAAATCCCTCTTAACACTTTCAGCCATTTATAGGCCTCATTTCTTTCCCAGGCTTGTTTCTTTTATGATTTGTCTGTGCTATCTCCACTCCTGCAGCCCCGTGGATCCTGCAAATCACAGCAGTCTGCTCCTGCCCCACTCTGCCCTGACTCTTATCTTCTTCAGGTCCCCAGTCACCACATGGTTGCTTCAATGAAAAAGATTAAATGGAAAGACTAATCTATATCCTTATTTATCTTGGATCCTATATAGCTCTGACACTACTGACCATGTTTTCCTTGAAAGGCTCACTTCCCTGGCTTCTCAGCCATTCTCCTGCAGTTGCCAACAAGGCTCTCGAAGTCTGCCCATCTGTCTCGGGGCTGTGTAGGTTAACATTCTGAACACAATGTGTTATTATATCCTGCCCCTCCTTCTGCCTCTTTTCCCAAGTCTTTGCTAGGCTGACTCTCCACTTTTCACCCTCTGGACAATTCATTTTCTATGGAACATCTATTTAGTTGGCCTTTCCCTAATCCTCCCTCATTTCTGAATAATATTCTCAGCTGTGACATGCCTGTCGTACTCTATACTCTCTCTGTTCAACAGCTAATTTCCTTCCCCAGAAAGCCTTTTCTTAGCAACAAGAGAAAGGTGGGTTTTTCATAATGCCGCCAAGAGTTGCCATGGCTAAATCCTCTCCACTGTGTATATTCACTCTTGGCTTGGACAGATTATTATGCTAATATTATTTCATATTTGTGCCTGTATTATATGCTGTCTAACAATACATGTTGAGCAGCCCTAACATAAAAACATAAAATACAAAATGTTCCAAAATTTGAAAATTTTTGAGCACCAACATAATGCCACTAGGGAAAAATTCCACACCTGACCTCTTGTGATGGGTCACTGTCAAAACACAGCTACACTAAAAATACTTTATAAAATTACCTTCAGGCCATGTGTATTAGGCATTAATTTTAGACTTGAATCCCTTTCCCAAGATATATTATTATGCATACGTGAATACTCCAAAATTGAAAGAAAGAAAAGAGAAAAGGAAAAAAGAAAAAACTTAAATCTGAAACACTTCTTCTGGTCCCAAGCATTTCAGACAAAGGATATTCAACTTGTAGTGGCTTTCAGGATTTGGTGTGATTTTAGTATTTAGTAAAAATGCATCAGTATGAAATTAAGGATATTTTGAATAACCAAATATTCTATTAGTTGAACACTAGACTGTTTATATATAATTTTCAAATGAATTTTGGCCCAATTGTTAGATACAATTATGCTCAAAATACTCTTTCATCAAAAGGGAAACAGGGATATCGATACAATTTTACACTACCTTCTTAATTTGATACTAGAAATTCCAGATGGAATAGTAGCTACTGGCCATCAAAGCTTTCACAAACAATTTTTACCTTTCTTATTCCTCTTAATATTTTACCTCTATCTCTTCCTTCTAAATTTTTTATTTTACTTTATTCCTCTTGAAAATTTTAAGAAATACTGCCTTCCTTCTGTTATATTTATATAGTACAGCATTTTTAAAAATACAGGAGAGTGCAGTGCAAACTCTCCTCTTTGCCTGAAGCCACTGTCACAGTACCTCTCCTCAGAGACAACTGATCTTACTAGTTTCTAAGTCTCTTCCTAGAAATGCTAAGTATATAAGATCATTGCATCTGCAAATGATAAAACTCTGATATCTTTCCAGAGAGCAGGATCTCAATGGAGGCCACTCATCAATTTTCTCTTCATATATATGGATGTTTTGTGTTTTTCTAGCCTGTCTTTCTCACCCCTACCAGGGTAAACATGAAGAATATGCCTGCTCTTTAGAAGCTCCTTCCACGCTCAGCTTCACCAGCTTCACTTTTGCACCTATGTGCTCAGCTTTGGTGACTTTCCTTTTTTTCCCCCTGTGCAGGGGCCTTTCTTTTAATTCTTTTTTGTGGTGCTGGATTTAGATTTTAGCTTTGGTCCCTGTCTACAGGTAATTGGAGACTGAACATTTAGGAGGAAATTAGGGTTAGGTCATAAGGGTGGAATCTTCCTTATAGGATTAATGTCCTTATAAGCAAAGGAAGAGAAAACTACCTGAGTACACACATAGAAGAAAGGCCCTGTGAGAACAAAGTAAGGAAGAAGCCATCTGAAAGCCAGGAAGAGAAAGCCCTCACCAGAAACTGATTTGGCCAGCACCTTGATCACACAGACTTCTGCCTTCCAACACTTTGAGAGATAAAAGTCTGTTGTTTAAGCCACCCAGACCATGATATGTAGTTAAGGCAGCCAAAGAGGAGTAAAGGCAAGGCCTCCTGATCTTGGGAATGCAATCAAGTAGCCCAACTTTCTCTTTTCCCTTTTGGAAAACACAGGCTTCCTCCTCTTTTCACCCCAGGCCCTTGTTCCACACTGTTTCCTTCTATTTTCTTGCTTATTTATGCCCAGCCATTATCAAAAATTTCAACCTAGCTAGGCTAATGAATTCATGCTCCTTAATAAAGAGTTAATAAAGCCCGACACTGTAGTCAGTTTGTAGCTTCCTCCCTCTGTGGAAAGAAGCCTCTATGTCTTTATCCAATTATCAACTCAAAGCCCTGCTAGTTCTATCTGCCATGTCAGGGGAATTCAGCTATGTCTTCTTTTCCTGACAGCATTTGGGAGAAAAGACACCCCAAAGATCCTGTTTTTCAAAGTAATCAATGAAACATGCAGTGCACACTAGCAGAAACCCGGTTTTATGAAGAGTAAACTCTGTTCTCTCAGGATGAACACTTTTGCATGAGCAGAGCTACTGTGAGATGGGGTCATGAGCTTGCAAAGCTGAGGACCTTTGAAATCAGTTAGTGAAGGTAACGCAGTGCTCTCCATTCAAATCAGAAATTTTAAGTGATAGCCCACTGAAACTGGTGTGTCCCTTGTACAGGGAATTAAGCTGACTACTGATAAAATATTCTTGAAATGAGAGTCAGGAATTATTGGCTGCCTCTCTATTTCTCTCTAGCAAGATTTTAGTTCACTTTATATGTCAACCATTAAAATGCCTCTCTTTTGTTAGGATGAATGTGTGGTTGCTTTGGGTTTTCTAATTCTTATTGCCAGGGGCATAGAGATACCGAGAAGTACAATATTCAAACATTACACTGTGTGGCATTATTAGACAATGGATTCATTCTTATTTCTAAGACTATGGAATTAGTACTTTGTGTTCATGAGCTTTAAGACCGCAAGGCTTATTAGAAAGCCAACAACTGACAAATTAACTTACTCATTATAAAATGCACATATCCACACTGAGTGACTTGAAAGGAAGCTTGTATATTATACAGGATTCATCCTACAGGATAAATTGTGTCTATAAACAATGCAGGTTGACAAGATAATTGTTAATGAGAATTCATCAAAATATATGGCAAAGTCAGGCTTAAGGCCTAAGTTAGGTAGCTATAAGTTTACCAAGCATCACCAGCAAAAATCAATAAGAAAAGTAGTAAACTAGGTTGGGCCATGAATCATCAAATCCTTTTGAGTTTCAATAGGGAAAACACCAGATCATATTCAATTAGGATACATGTGAATTCAGTTTATACTCCAAAACTAGAAAATTAATGCAGTAAGGGTATATTCATTGTTATACAAATATTAATTGCTATGAAACATTCAATCTTGATTGAGAGCCATAAAACAGTAAATAAATATTTTGGTAAGCCTATCAACTCCCTGAAATAAGCAAACAACACTGCCTATTTTATACTAATGCCTAATGAAGTATAAACATAAGTCTATTTGCTAAGACCTCCATCAAAGAGCCTTCAAGCCATGAGTGGAAAGGTAATGTCATAATAATGCTCACCAGCAGATATCTGTTGAGTACCCTCAATATGTGAGTCACTCCAGTACACAAAAGAGGTTAAAAAAAATACCTGAAACAGTCCTTTCACTAAAAGATCTGGGATCCAGCCAAGACCTCAGATGTGATGTGCCCATTGCTCCTGATTGACTGTTACAGCCTCGGAGTAGAGATGCATGAAGAACACAAAAGCTGCTTCCTGAGTAGTTCTGAGAGTCCAATTAAGGTAGAAAACTTGAAAGTGGTACAGTGGCACACTATTTTATACTTTTATCCAGAATCACTCAGTGTCAGAGTATAGAAATATTAAGGGAAAAGTAAAAAGTCAAAGGATTGGATATCTTGGAAAAAATATACATATGCATACACACTTACACATAAACACATACGAACACATTACAGTGAAATAATGATAGATAGATAAAATAAATCATTTTAATAAATTCTTCATTCATCCATAAAAATGAAAAATAAACCTGCTATTTAACTTGCCAGATCCTATGATTACAAATCGTTACAAACCTCTACACCAATAGGAATATAATAATACCCTACTTAAGAAGCACAGAATTTTGGAAAGAATGCAGGAATGTGGGTTATTCTTCTTACTCTCACATTTGACAGAAGTGTGTTTTAAGCTCCATCACTCAGCACAATCCATTTCTTCATCTGCAAGATGTAAATCACATCTTTAGTCCCTTATTCAGAGTGCAGTGGTGAGAACAACTGAGATAACTACTTGCAGCAGTCATGGAACCTATCTAAATTAAAGGCATTTTTCTTTCTGTACTGACTTTTTCATGCAGCAGAAAGCTTTCTGTGTTTACTCTTTTACAAAAGTAATTCAATAGTCATTTTAGCACTGGTCTTGTCTAAATGCATGTCTATTCCATTTCTAGGTATCTAAGAGAAATGAAATTCTTTGTCCACACATAGAAAAATGTACACTAATACCCATAGCAGCATTATTCATAATAGCCACAGAGTGAAAACAACTCTCATTTCCATCAAATGGTGAATATATAAGCAATGTGGTATATCCATACCATGGATTGTTACACAACCACAGGAATGAAGCAGTGATACATGCTACAATGGATTAACCTTGGAAAAAATAAACAGTAAGTTACATAATCAGTCAAAAAGACTATATATCAAATGACTCCATTTATATAAAAAGCATAGACTAGACATCCATAGAGACTGAAATTTGTTCAGTAGTTGCCTGGGGTTGAGCTAAAGGAGGAGAAAGGGAAGTTACTGCTAATGACTATAAAGTTTCTTTTCGAAGTGATGGAATTGTTCTGGAAACAGCAGTGACAACTGCGTAAGTCTACTGAAATACCAGAATCCTTCAAGTAGTACATTTTATATGAGTGAATTTTATGGTATATGAATTATTTCTCAATAAAAATATTTTTAAATGTAGACAAGCTGCCCCTTCAAAATACTACAAAAACAGTTGTTTTAATTTCTTTAACCTGAAGGATAATATCTTTAGTAATATATCAAAAAGTATTTTATCTAAGCAGTTCAGCTGTTACATTTGGTTGGTATTTCCATACTCATCATTTCAAAGGCAGAAACAAACGAAGAGAAATGAGACAGGTTTTCTCTGTCATTAAGCAACACAGGAAGAAACCATTCCTGAAATTTGGGATCAATATTTCCTTAATCCCACCTCCTTAACAGTTTTGAGAATTAATTACTTTGATTTCCAATCACTAATGCTGACTACACTTTAAAGGCCCACATTTCCCAGGTTTTGCTGCTCCAGGGGCTGGACGAGCATAGCTAGTATTGGTAAGGTCTACCTTACTTTGGATGTGTTGATATAAAAGTCAAAACAGCTTAAACCATGCCAACAGAATCAATCTAAAATGTAGACTAAGTTGCTAATGTTGACACCTTTGTGAATTGAACAACTAGAAAAATAACAGTACTTTGATCCTGCCAAGCACTCAGCTAAATGTTTCCTTTAATTCATTACATCTTTGCAATAGCTCTATAAGATAAATATTTTATGCCCATTAAAAAAATGAGGACACCAAGGCAAAAAAAAAGATAACTGGCTTGCCCAATATCATATATCTAGCAGGTGACAGGGACAGGTTGGCTTCAAGTTCAGGCATTTGGCCCCTGAAATCTGAGCTCTTAATCATTGTACTTTTATCTCTTACATAAGAAGCAATCTCTACCCTCAAATAATTCCTGTTCAGTTGAGGACATGTATCTTTCTAGAAGAAGAGAGAAGAGGAATTCAATGAAAACCTAAAATAAGAGTTTAAATAACCAACATTTTAAAAGGCTTTTCACATTTTCCATTGGGTTTTCAAATATGCTCAAATATGTGACCTCATTTGACTTTTTTAACCTATGTTCTACAAGCTCCAAAAGGACTTAAGGCTTATTTGCTGACATAAAAATAGCTGATCTCTGCAACAGCAAATAATTCAGCCAACATCTTCATCTTAACCTCAAGCTCCTTGGGACATGGGCACATCAACACTGAAAATGACTTAAGGGAATTTCACCCTGGCTTACATTTCAGTTCTCAGAATGCTGAGCACTCCACCTACATCCTGTTTTTTAAGCTTTGGGACCCACAGTATGGAATTAGGGATGGCTGGCAAATGTGCTAGGAGTGAGGTATGTCAGAGTCTGGTAAAAATAACAGACAAGAAGCAAAGCAGGAAAAGAGTATGCCCAGTCGATTTCACAGAAAACAAGCCACGTTCACAGGGGCTGTGGTACAGCAGAGAAAAAAGAACAAAGCTTTAGTCCACGGAGGATTAGACTAAGACCTGAATATGATACTGTGGAGAGAATGTAGGATTCAGACTTGATTTCAAATTCTTTACCACTTCTGTGATGGCTAAATCTGTGTGTCAATCTGGCTGGGCTAGATCATCCTGTTGTTTAGTCAAATGCCAGTCTAGATACTGATAGAAAGGTATTTCTCAGTTGTGATCAACAATTAAAGAAGCAGACTTTAAGTAAAGCAGATTGCCCTTTACGATGTGCTATCAAATCAATTGAAGGCCTTAAGAGCAATAAATGAGGTTTCCCAAAAAGAAGGAATTCTCCCCTTCAATGCAACACTGAAGCCCTGCCTAAGTTTCTGGCCGGCTGCCCCAAGAAATTTAGACTCAAGACCACAACATCAACCCTTAGTTGAACTTCCAGCCTGTCAACTTGTTTATGGATTCCAGACTTGCCTGCTCCCACCATCACATGAACCAATTCCTTAAATCAATCTCTCTGTCTCTTTCTCTTGATAGATATAGATAAATATAGATGTGGGTATATAAATATGCAAGTATCTCCTATTAATTGTTTTTCTAGAAAACCTTAACTAATACAACATACTAAACTCATCATCTCGTGAGTGTTACTTAACCTTTCTAAGCCTCAGTTTTCTCATTTTTACAACAGACATAATAACATACAGTTCAAACGAGGTTGTGGCAAGCTCCTATGACAATGCCTGGCACAAAGAACACTCAATAAATGATAGCTGTTACTATTTTATCTTAACTCTATGCTTTGGCCATTTACTCAGGTGAGCTGTCTACTCAGGTAGTATAGAACACATAATGTTTCAAGCACTTTAAAATTCTTCTTGTTTTTCTGCATGACATCTTTATTATTTTAGTTCACTTTTTTACTCAACAAGCAATTCAAATGGTCTTTTCCAAGTAGATATATGGGGACAGCTCATTCTGTGAGAGTTCAGAAGGTACAGAAGAGAGGAAGAAGCATTAGGGGATGCTACCGAAAAGAGAGGACATTTGTTCTGGTGTTAAAGGAAGAGTTAGAGAGGGGCTGGACGAGCATAGCAGAATGTGGGAGAGGTGGTGGTGGGCAGGGCCACCAACAGGGTTTTCTTGATAGAAAACACTATTCTCCACTCACTTTTAGAAAACTGGCCTCCACAGACCCCATGACGGGGTAGTTCCATTCTCTACAACTTGCTAATTAAAAGTCCTTGTGGTCATATGGCAGATTCACTGACAGGAAGGAAACAGGGCTCAGGCACCCAGGGAATTCTTAGAGGAAAATGATATTTTGCTTTTTATTTGGACCAAATCATCAGAGTGAAGTACCTAGGAGATCAGACGCGTGGGGAATTTAGACAAGCAAGAGCCTGGGGCTTCAGCAATTCCTGGAATCCCCTTCTGTGGGCTTGGGGAGTGACAGCAGGTATAGAGGTTGAGAAAGACCACAGAAAAGCTGGAGGCGCTATTAAGCTTCCCTAAAAGGCAGTTTGAAACAATCCAATGCATTTCAAAGCTTCTAGAACAAAATAAAAATAAAGAGTGCTGTAATTTAAATGTTAATTTCTCATCAAGTTTTATGTGTAGGGGGGAAAAAAGAGGGCAGCTCAGTAGTCTCTTTTCTGAAAGCAGATAATGTATCAATAAACAGCTGGCTGCCCTCAACTCAGACATTTTATCCTGCCTTTGTGATCCATCTTCCCCGCCATGTGGTAACATCAAATCAGAAGAGCAAGGTTTTGGGGCTCTTTATTCTGAGGACAGTTCACAGCATGTGAACAAACATGGTTCTGTAAAAGAATAGTGTTCTCCGGTGCCTATGGCAGCAGGTCTGATAAGGCAGGATGAGGACTTCCCAGTATTTCTGGGCAACAAGTGATACCCAGACAGAAATAGCCAGTTAGCATGTAGTAATTAAGTGCTCAGGTGTCCAATAAAGCAACTCTGGAGGCACGTCAACTTGCTTCTCAAAGAGCATTTGATGGAGAATCAATTATGCTAGAGCAATTAGAATGCTGATGTGCAAGCAGAAAAAAAATGAACAACACCCACATTAACATTTGACCACAGCATATCAGAACTATTTGTAGGATGTCAATCAATGTTGCAGCATGTGTACAAAGAATAAGGATTACTAGTACTATTAGTGGCAGTGTGCATCAACACTTTATTAGCATCACTAGTGCTATCATTAGGACTACCATTACATAATCCTTTGCAAAGATTTATTTTATGCCAGAAACTGTTCTAAGTACTCTATTGCATACCTTATTGAATCATTACAGGTATAAGATGTAAACTATATTGCAAGTACTAACACTTACAGATAAGAAAATGAGACATAAAGATGTTAAGAATGCCCAAACTCCCAGCACTTTGGGGGGCTGAGACAGGAGAATCGCAAGTTCAAAGCCATCCTCAGCAACAGTGAGGTGCTAAGCAACTCAGTGAGACCCTGTCTCTACATAAAACACAAAACAGGGCTAAAGATGTGGCTCAGTGGTCGAGTGCACCTGAGTTCAATCCCCAGTACCAAACAAGCAAACAAACAAACAAACAAAAAGAATGCCCAAGGTCACATAGCAAATTAATGGTAGAGTCAGAACTTGAACTTAGGCCACCTGCCCTTAGTCTAGGCTGTTATACTAAGACCTTTTGAGACAGGAGAGCAGGAGTCCCATGTGCCATGTACATAAGGATAGAGATGTGTATCCTTTTAGCTCCTCTAAATATCCCCCAAAATTTATCTCCTACCTAATTTCTGAGGTTAATGCTTCTTTGATAAAGGATAAAATGTTTCATTCAGAAACAGAACTAAAACTCAGGTGGCATTTGCTTAGTGACTCAATTTAGATGAATGGGTTAACAACCAGTGGAAAACCTGACGTCTGGAAGGCTTCTCTTGAATACTAAATGATCAGTATCGACAGAGTAACAACAGGGCTGAAACCAGCAGAGACACATGTTCACTACTTAACACAACAGTGTCAGGGTTCCCAGGGGCAAGCTCTAGAAACTTTCTGCTTTATTTTATCATTTATATTAAGCTCAAGGTTTCAGGTATGTATTCATAAAGAGCTGCATGGAAGGATCAGTGCAGAAAGGAAAAGGTCTTATGCTTGGATAGTTACACCTGTTTTTTCAAATATTTATCTCAATTGTTCTAACCATCTTCCTCTGAATAAGAAAATCAAGGTGATTATTCCCATAGGCCTTCTCCCACCAGTGGATTATTAGGTTTGTCAAGATGAATCTTTTTGACTTCTATGGAAAAGTGTCAAATGTTGTGGTCTAGGTCATCTTTCAATAAACAATCTCCTCTGTTTGAGTTCTTATATGTATTATGTTGGCATTTAATCACTATATCTTGAATTGTTACTAGTTTATACTTATCTGTCCTACCTATCTGAGAGGCAGAGGTATCCATTAAATTTTTATATTCTTTTCTCTGTTTAGCAAAGCCCTATATCCACTGCCATGATTCAATGAATATTCATTAAGGTAATTCGTTAAGGTAAGATTTATTTAATCTATTGGGGAATTCATATTTCCTTGCATTCTCAGAATCATATTTTCTGAGTAGAACAAAGGTATTGGTTTTTTCAAAACTTAAAAGATATCACTACTAAATCTACCACTTTTAGGTACGTGGGGGAAGGAGAAGACTTTATAGAATATTTTCATTCTTCTCCTAAATGACTGCGATTCTAGAGTCAGTGTTATACATTCTATTATTTGTTTTATTTAGACTTTCAAATTTATGGAACTAAAGTTTCAATTGTGGAAAACATATTGCTCTTTAAATTTTCATACATTCATTTTATTATTTTTAATTTCGTGTTTGTGCTTTTCCCTCTGTAAAGTTAATAATTTTGTATTATGTATATTAACTAAAACTATTAGAAGTTATATTTATTAATTTGCCTGTTCTACATGTTCCTATATGTTCAATTATCTTTTCATTCTTATTCCCAGTCTCTATTTTGTTGTTGTTCTTGTTATCTGTTTTTCGTGTGTTTGTTTGGGGGATGGAGTGGTAGATTAGAACTCCTTTTCTAAGTGTTAAATTTTACTATGTTAGCTGGACACAATGGCACATGTCTGTAATCCCAGCAGCTTAGCAGGCTGAGGCTTGAGGATCACAAGTTCAAAGCCAGCCTCAGGAACTTAGTGAGGCCCTAAGGATTTAGTGAGACTCAGGCTCAAAATAAAAAAATAAGAAACAAAAGAGCTGGGGAGGCTGCTCAGTGGTTAAGAGTCCCTGGGTTTGATCCCTGGTACTAAAACAACAACAAAAATTATGATGTTAATGGAAATCTCTTTGACCATTTAGGACTCCCTGAAGTTACCAGAGTAAATTGAAAATTTTAGAAAAGAAAATCTTTATCAGAACAAAAACGGCATTTGCTAATACCCATGCTACAGCCACTTTCTACCTTTCACTACATTACCCAAAAATGGCCTGAAATATGACCAGTTTTTCCTCCACCATTATGTTATTTCATCAATGTGTTTTCTCTTTTAACTTTATTTTCTGTCTCCACCATCCCATTCTTCTTATTTAACATAACTTAATCATTATTTTATGACACAGAAAATAGTACAAGTTGTCCAAGAAAAATGTCATCAGCCAATATTAAGTAGACAAGAAGACTGGATTCCAGATCACTTCAGTAAGAGAGACAGATGCTGCAGTCTAAACTCTGTTGAAATAAAGGCTGGAGTGTTTTACAAGGACTTGGGAAATTTTAGCTCATTTGTGTTTACTAATTGGCCTTATTCAAAAGGAACATAAGCTTTCTCATTCATATCTTCAATACATGAAGCAGGTTTTCAAATTAGACCAAGAAGCCCACAGAGGTTAGGCTCTTACCATCCCACAGAGACTAGGACTTAGGGGCCTTATCTTTCTTTAAGATTACAAAGGTATGGCTCCCAGGTCTTTGAGAAAGGCAGTCCAAGGTCATAAAACTAGCAAGAGACCTCTAAAAATACTTACATGTTAAAAGGCAGAGAAATAACTTACAATAAAAAATTTCCTAAATAAAATGCTCTTTAAAAAGTGAGACCAGGCTGGTAGAGTGGCCTACACCTGTAATCTCAGGGACTTGAGAGGTTGAGGCAGAAGGATTCCAAGTTCAAGGCCAACCTCAGCAACTCTGAGACCCTGTCTCAAAAAACTAAAAATAAAAATGGCTGGCAATGTATCTCAGTGGCAGAGTGCCCCTGGGTTCAATCCACAGTACCAAAAGAAGAAGAGAACAGAAAAGAAAAGGAACGGAAAGAAAAGGAAAGGAATGGGAGCCAAGAACCTAGAATCAGGAAGACTCCTGTGTAATGTTCAGTCAACTTGAGGGGAACATTAAGACTACTTTGGTCAATATGCAATACAGGATCCTGTGAGTGCTGGAGGGTTCTTATCTCATGAACGCAAAGAATGAAGTACACAGGTGACAGAGGGTGAGAAGTCAGTAGCAAATTTATTAGAAGCAAACAAGAAAAGCTCCCAGATCATGAGAGAGGTCCAAAAGAGGGTACCACTGGTGGTTCTCTGGAGTTTTTATACCGTTTTGATGAGGAACTAACTTTTCATTGGGAAAAACCTTCTCTTGATCATTCTCTTTTTCTGACTCAATATGAAGATATACAATTTTAACTTGTTATTCCCCATAATGGGATAGATTAATGTGTTTGTTAACCTGAGTTAACAAAAGAATTCTTAAAACAAAAGAATTGCTTGGGTTCGAAAGAACACTCTGGGGTTGACTAATATTAGGGTGGTCAAGGAAGCCTGAGGCAACAACAGGATGTATAGGCATCCCAGCAGGCACGGGGCCTTCCAGTCAGATAGCCAAAAACAAAACAAAAAACAAAAAGCTTTAACCTAGGATTTTAATCTAATGTGGTGGTCTTGCCTCAAATATTTTCTTAAATCACTCTTGTTTCTTAATTGAGAGATATTTCAAGGGTTACTTTTTTTAAAACAGCTTTGTTCTTATTTTATAACATGAATATTCTTAATTTGCTACAGATTATTTCTCTATTTGCTCATTTGTTCTGTTAAAAAGAACTAGACATGTCTTTTTTAAAAAATAATACTATAATTATTTCATTAAGACATAGGAAAAGGAGCTTTATGTGCTACTTTCAACAAAGCCACCGCATCAGAAAGAATCATGTATTTTAATCATATTCTGTAACTGGGGCATAAGCTTTGGCATATCTCTGCCGAACTTAGTTTTCAATGCAATTATTTGATTTAGTTTTCAATGTAATATTTAGTTTAAGTAACTTTCAATGTTTGGCAGTAAGCCTGGTGCACACAATAGGTATGCTATATATTCTAATGAATTTAATGAATTCCAAAATCCAAGAGGAGGAATGAAAATCAAGCAGGTGGATAGAAATCTCTTTCAAAGCATGTCATTTATCCACTGAGGTACCAGAAATTTCCATTATTTTTATTTCTGATAAACCGGCAAATTTCATGGTTCCTAACTCCTTTGATGGAAAAGTAACAGGAATCAAATAATCTAAGTGGTGCTGGTATATTTAGACTAGTGCAATACTGTGGTTCCTATGAAATACAGTCAAGTCACAGGTATGAGAGAAGAAAAACAAACTTAAAAAAAAGGAAAATAGCTTTCCACACACAAGTAAAAGTATTGCTATTAGCATAGTAATATTTTTTTCCTTAGTATAGTATTGCCTGTTGTCTCCAGGAAAAATAGAAGGGCACCTGCAAGCTACATTCACTTCAAAGGGACTTAAAAGGAAAGCAACTGGATCCCACGCCCCTGGTGGTGAGTTGGATTACTGCTAGAGGCACTGTCATTCATTCACCCCCATAACCTGGTAACCTGCAAGTGAAGAGGCAGAGAAAACTAATCCAACTGAGTATGCTTGAAAGTTCAATAAGCACCATAAAATCTGAGAGGCAAAACTTTCTCTGGGGGTGTGCAATCCTTAGACTTAGTCTTGAAGAGGAAATGAATGGAGAGAAAATGGAAGGACAAATAGACAAGTCAGAATATAGAAAGCATCACAGAGGACACCTCATCTGCAGAGGTCCAAACCTGAAACAAGGACGTGTCTAAGCAGAAAACCCAACTTCTGTTCTATATACTTTATACCATTGTAATATTCTTTTAGAATCTGTCCAATTTTTTAATGAAAAACTGCATCTCTAAAATGGCAGTATAGAGAAAGAAGAAAATAAATATGCAGCTAGACTTCCAGCAGTGTGAAGCCCAAGTCTGCTATGTAATGATCTGCTGTTTTATCCTAAGCTTTTGTAAGAATGTATGCTTTTTAATCATGTCTATTGTCATCTTTGTCAATTAAATTTGTTTTATGAAGCTGCTCCTTCAATGTCCCACTCTTCCATTGTGTTCTTTCAATTTTCTCTCTCCCCTCCCCCCCGCCCACACCACACTCAGTCACATCAGAAAGTCAACAAAGTCCTGGTCTCAAATACATTTCAATTTGATCTCCCTACACAAGTTACTGGAGATTTACTTTGGGACTAGAAAGAGATACACCCTGAAATGTCTGGATAAGTTTTTAGAGAGGGTTTCTACATGCTGCAATGGCTCATGTCCCTCTTAAGAGAAAACGGGATTTTCAGGTACAGTTTTCACCACCACCTATAACTGCTGGAAGTCTTAATTTACATCATCTATTCATTTTAAAGTAACTACAATGTCTTCAGAGAGCTGATACTAAATAAATTGTCTTTACTTTTTGTCATGAGGTTTGGCTCAAAAACATAATTTTATCATGCTTCTAACTAATTAAAAAGAGAGGATAGAAAGTTTAATATCTCTGAAGAATATAACTTAATTTTCCAGTATAGAACTCTGAGAACATATGCCCAGAGAATGAGCATCTGAGAATAGTACATGATAAAGAATTTTTAAAAGGAAATAAGTTCTATCAGTCTAATATTACAAGCTTTCTGGATGAAAATGCCCTTTTGACATAATAACATCTCCACAGATGAAAATTCCTTCACAGACAGAAAAATGAATAGTATTTCATTAAAAGTGGCATGTCTGACTGAGAGATTTATGTAAACTGCATTGGAAATGAGATGCACATATATTTCCAAGATATATTAATTGTGACAAATACAAAGCATTTGTTTATGGCTTTTAACCAGCTAAAGGAGGAGAAAGGAAATCCATTTGTAGAATATTTGCAAATAATTTCAAAAGTTTTTGTGAAATGAGTCATTTCAATATTTGGCCTATCAGTGAATATCATGAAATTGATGACATTTGGCTTACAAATGTGGTTGGCAAAGACAATTTAACATATTGCTGGAAGTATATTTCTTCTCTGACTCAGTTCACTTTTTGAACTAATTCATGACTTAATTATAAAACATAAATAAGAAATTAAGTACAGGTAAATTATTTTAAAAACTATGTATGCATAATCAAAATTCCAAAATCTACTGGCATAATCTATCCATCCACCAGTTACTAACCCCTTATAAAACTGAGATTTTAGAGGTCAGAATAAATAATTTTCACCCATCAAATCATTAAGTTGGAGCATGAACACAAGGAAGCCATTGGCAAGAAAGAAAATGAAAAGGTACAAAGGCAAAATTTGCAAGATATTTTTATTTGTCCAGATGTTATCCTGAGGGCACCAGAAACCCACTGACAGATTTAAGCAATATAGTGATAGAAAAGGATAACCTTTATGAAAAATCGCCTTGGATGTTGTGTGGGGCATTGGAAGAAAGCAAAAAAGGAAGGGCAGACAAGCAACCACATGTCTGGTTTCAAGTTGATACTAGGCTAGGAAAAGTATGGCTGTAGATACAAATAGAATTGGACTAAACTGGCAAGCAGACTCTAGAGGACCTGGTAGTTGATTGAGGAGGAGGGATATGAGGAATGGGAGGGAAGACTTAGAGGAGTCAAAGACGGAGTTAATGTAAGCATGCTTACAGGGAAGAAGCTGCTCTTCCATTACAACAGCAAAGGAGTAGGAAAAATAAAAATTGCCATGGACCAGTATTTTTGTAGATTTAGAAATATGAGGAAACTCTTCATCATTGCAGTTATGTTTGAAAGGGAGAGGTGAGGTCTCTTAAAGGGAACAGGAGGAAAAGGCGTTGGAGGTTTAGAATAATTAGGAGCTAGGCCTGGTGGTGCAGAACTATAGTCCCAGGTACTGAGGAGGCTGAGGCAGGAAAATCCCTTGAGCATGAGTTCCAGGAAAACCTAGACAACATAGCAAACCCTATACCAAAAAAATAAAAAATAAGAAAGGGGGTTCTAATCACATAAAACTAGTGCATTAGAGTTTTTCAGAAGAACATAACCGATGGACATATATATAATTAGAAGACAGGATTTACTCAATTGACTCACCTGGTCAGAGGCTGTTTGCAGACCTACTCCGAGGCTAAAGACCTGGAAGCTCCCAGGAGAGTTGCTGGTGCAAGTATGTGCATTCCGGGGTCCACTGGCCATGGCGGCAACAACAACAACAACAACAACAAACACCCAGAAGCTGGAGAAGAATGCACCAGAGCACACGCATGCCCACTCGCAAGCTCTTCCCAGCTTTTTGTCTTATCCTGGCTCCCAGCCTATTGGAACATACCTCCCACATTCAAGGCGGGTCTTCCCACCTCAGACCGCTGATTCGCATGCCAATCATCTCTGGAAACAACCCTCACAGGCACACCCAGAAATGTGCTTTACCAATTTTCTAGGCATGTCTTAATCCCTTCAAGCTAACAACCAAGATTAAACATCACAGCTAGAAAGATTGCTAGGTAGCCTCAAGGGCTTAAGGGAGGTTAAAGACAAAATCAAAACACATACACGCACAAGAGTTTATAGAAGTCAAAAATAGGGAAATTTATTACACACATGTTGATAGCAACATTATCCACACTAACTAAAAGGTGGAAACAAGTGTCCATGAATGGAAAATGGATAAGCCAAATGTAGCACAAACATGCAATGAAATATTTTGTCACATATCTGTATCCCAGTGACATGGGAGGCTGAGGCAGGAAGGTTGCAAGTTGAAGGACAGTCTGGGCAACTTAGCCAGACACTGTCTCAATTTTAAAAATAAAAAGGGCTATTAATGTAGCTCAGAAGTGGTGGGGCCAGTGGGGTGTAGGAGGATGGGGGAGGTGGGGTGTCCCCTGGGTTTAATGCCAGTACTTAAAGAAAAGGAAGTGGATAGAGAATATTGTGGCATTTGCTACAACATGGATGAACACTGAGGATATTATGCTAAATAAAAGAAGGCAATCACAAAAGGATGAAAACTAAATGCTTCCATTTATATGAAGTACTTTGAGTAGTCAAAAATCATAGAGACAAAAAGTAGAATGGTGGCTGATAGGAAGTACTGGGAGATGGAAGAGGGAATTAATTGTTCAATGAGTATTAGAGTTTCAGTTTTGCAAGATGAAAATAGCTATGGAGATGGATGGATGGTGATGGTTGCACATTATGAATATACTTAATGCTGCTGAATCGTATGCTTAAAAATGGTTGAGAGGGCAAATTTTATATGTATTTTGCTGCAATAAAAATCTTTAAAAACACACAAGTGGGGTAAATATATATATTCATTATATATATGTACATGTATAATGAATGCAAAGAAAAAAGAAGCAAAGGAGAGTTTATTAATATCATGAAGAATTATATTAAAATTGAAAGATTAGAAAGATGAGTCAAATTTTTTAATAAAACTCACCAATTATAATCTCAAAACATAAAAAACACTTTGATATGTCTCCTCAAGGTTCAGCTAAGAGTAGTTTTCATGTGATCATTCTAGTCAGCAAAATCACCAGCATCTACTAAACTTAGATCATTTCTTTCGATTTATATATTTTGACTTTAAGAGATAGGCTGTGCTTTATAATTTTTGGAGTGTTTACATAATCTGATCTTTAAAGATTTAACAAGCAGAAATTGCAAACCCATACATGAAACTCTAAGACACCACAGAAGAAACAACTGTGAAGTGTGGGTGTTAAGAGTAATTAACATCAGACAATGGCACTGGAATGAAGTTCTACCTTCATGAGGCTCAACTGAGAACACTGGAGAGAAAAATGGGAAAAACTAATCAATAATATTACTTAACCCCTTGCTATGGGCAAGACTTGTAATATTTTATATATATAGCACACTGAATCTTTACAAAGTTAATAAAGGAGCTACTGTTGTTAATACCAAAGAGTAGGCAAGGTAAACAAAGAGCAGACCTGTTACATAAATCACCAAGGAAACATAACTGAGGTGAGGCTGAGCTGAAATTTAAACTCAGGCTATCTTTAAAGCCAGGGTCCTAGACTGTGTGGCACTGGATTTATTGCATCCAACCCGCACCTGTCCCCAAGAAGTGCAGCCCAGACAACTCTGCAGAAGCAGCAAAGTTTATTGAGGAAATAGGTGCACAGACCAATTAATTAGGTCCCTTTCCTTCTTAGAGTGACCCTGAAATGAAGGTTTCAGAGGTTATTAGAGGGTGGGTGAGTTGCATGACTTGGGAAAGCAAGATTTGGCAAATATTCAACCTATAGTTATTTACAGTTCAACCATGATGGCGCTGCCTATGTCCCCCTTTCAGTTCCTGGAACTTTATGTTACTGGCCAGGGGGTCTGGAGGCTTGTGGTTTGGCCCCATCTGTGAGAAGCAAGCATAGCATTAAACCACAGAAACACAAAAAGCAGATTAGCAGATACATGCAGGCCTGAGCCAGAGTGACTCCATTTTGAGTTTGGGTTTTACAGATTCACTGACAGGGAGCTGTCATAGACCCAATTAAACAGAATTTGAATACGCAACATGTTAAAATTGATGTGATAGCAGAGCATGAGAAGGCAGGGTGTGATTATACCATGCTCCTTACAATGAACAGTGGAGCCATTTCTGGTCAAACACACACTATTTCTTCTAGCTGATACAGATATGCCTGTTTTGTTTCTATTTTTTGGAAATAATATTTTTAAAATTTTTTATTGATTTTAATGAGTTATACATGACAGTAGAATGCATTTGTGCACTTTGATATATCATGCATAGATGGGGTATAATTTGTCGTTTTTCTGATTGTACATGTTGTAGAATCACATTGGTCATCCAGTCATATATGTACATAAGGTAATAATGTCTGTTTCATTCTACTGTCCCTCCTGTCCCCATATCCCCTCCTCTCTACCTAATCTAAAGTAACTCTATTCATCCCTAGCACCCTACTCCCTCCACTTATGGTGAATTAGCATTC
The DNA here is from genome assembly GCA_004024805.1 of Geosciurus inauris. Taxonomy (NCBI): domain Eukaryota; kingdom Metazoa; phylum Chordata; class Mammalia; order Rodentia; family Sciuridae; genus Geosciurus; species Geosciurus inauris. Next base: position 25,671 of record PVHX01021366.1, read on the forward strand.
TCATTATCAGAGAAAACATTTGGTCTTTGGGTTTTTGAGATTGGCTTATTTTGCTTAGCATGATATTCTTCAACTCCATCTATTTACTGGCAAATGCCATAATTTCATCCTTCTTTAAGGCTGAGTAATATTCCATTGTGTGTATATATCACATTTTCTTTATTCATTCATCCATTGAAGGTCACCTAGATTGGTTCCATAGTTTGACTATTGTGAATTGAGCTGCTATAAACATTGATGTGACCTTGTCAATGTAGTATGCTGATTTTAAGTCCTTTGGGTATAAACCAAGGAGTGGGATAGCTGGATCAAATGGTGGTTCCATTCCAAGTTTTCTGAGGAATCTCCATACTGCTTTCCATAATGGTTGCACCAATTTGCAGTCACACCAGCAATGTGTAAGTGTACATTTTTCCTCACATCCTCACCAACATTTATTGTTGCCTGTATTCTTGATAATTGTCATTCTGACTGGAGTGAAATGAAATCTTAGTTTTGATTTTGCATTTCTCTAATTGCTAGAGATGTTGAAACTTTGGGTCACATATTTGTTCGATTATATTTCTTCTTCTGTGAAATGTCTTTTCAGTTCCTTAGCCCATTTATTGATTGGGTTATTTGGGGGTTTTTTGTTGTTAAGTTTTTTATGTTCTTTGTATATCCTAGAGATTGATGCTTTATCTGAGATGCAAGTGGTAAAGATTTTCTCCCAATCTGTAGGCTCTCTCTTCACATTATTGTTTCTTTTGCTGAGAAGGTTTTAGTTTGAATTCATCCCATTAATTGATTATTGATTTTACTTCTGTGCTTTAGGATTCTTGTTAAGGAAGTCAGGTCCTAGGCTGACATGGTGAAGATTTGGCCCTACTTTTTCTTCTAGTAAGCACAGAGTGTCTGTTCTAGTTCCTAAGTCTTTGATCCATTTTGAGTTGAGTTTCATGCAGGGTGAGAGATAGAGGATTAATTTCATTTTGTTACATGTGGTTTTCCATTTTTCCCAGCACTATGTGTTGAATAGGCTATTTTTTCTCCAGTGAATGTTTTTGGCACCTTTGTCTAGTAGGAGTTAACTGTATTTGTGTGGGTTTGTCTCTGTGTCTTCTATTGTGTACCATTGGTCTATGTGTCTGCTTTGGTGGCAAGGATGCCCTCTTCCACTACTTTTATTCAACATTGTCCTAGAAACTCTAGCCAGAGCAATTAGACAGATGAAAGAAATTAAAGGGATACAAATAGGTAAAGAAGAACTCAAACTATCACTATTTGAAGATGACATGATTCTATAAATAGAAGATTCAAGAAATTACACCAGAAAACTTCTAGGACAAATAAATGAATTCAGCAAAGTAACAGATATAAAATCAACATCCATAAATCCCTGCTCAGGCCGAGAAGTTGGAGCCAACAGAAGAAAAGAGACCAACGATGCAGCCACAGTCTGAAAGCTTAAACTCCCTAAAGAACCACTGGTTAGAGAACACTTTGGAAACATGAAGAAGCTGGAGTTCTGCCGGGCACTATGGCGCAAGCCTGTAATTCCAGCACTAAGGGAGGCTGAGACAGGAGAATCATGAGTTCAAAGCCAGCCTCAGCAATGGCGAGGCGCTAAGCAACTCAGTGAGACCCTGTCTCTACATAAAATACAAAATAGGGCTGGGGATGTGGCTCAGTGGTCGAGTGCCCCTGAGTTCAATCTCCAGTACCAAAAAAAAAAGAAGAAGAAGCTGGAGTTCTATATCCTCAGGTGAACACAGCAGCAATTGAGCACTCACTCAAAAATAGAGCTTGCGTCTGCATTAGCTTCCTCTTTCTCCCACATTTTGTTCCACCCAAGCCCTAGCCTATTGAACTGTGCCACCCACATTCAAGGTGGGTATCCCCAAGCAATTTACTGCCAATCATTTCTAGAAGTTTCTTAATCTTAAGCATATCTTAATTCAATCAAGTAGATGATCCTGATTGATCATCACATATGTATTCAAACAAAAAGAGTTTACATTGTGTTTATTTTTTTTTTTAATTTCTTTTAGGAAATCATAGGGATTGATTTTTAACAGAATCTCCTTCTACCTTCCCAGAACATGTATTCATTCATGCAAAATTACATGTTGTTTTTTTTGTAATTTATTTTTAAATTCACTAAAGATAAGTCAAATTTCATGCTACTTAATTTTTTTTCTTTTCTTTTTCTTTCTTTCTTTCTTCATTTATTCTACTTAGGTATACATGAAAGCAGAATGCATTTTCAATCATTGTACACAGATGGAGCACAAATTTTCATTTCTGTGGTTGTACATGATTTAGAATCATATCATATATGCAGTCATAAATGAAGCTAGGGCTATGATGTCCATCTTATTCCACCATCTTTACTCTCCCCATGCCTCCTCCCCCATCCCTCTCCTTTGACCAAATTTCCTCCATTCTTTTGGTGTCCTCTCCCCCATTATGGATCAGCATCCACTTATCAGAGAGAACATGCAGCATTTGGATTTTGGGGATTGGCTTACTTCACTTAGCATGATATTCTCCAACTCCATCCATTTACCTGAAAATGCAATAATTTTTTTCTCTTTTATTGCTGAGTAATATTCCAATGTGTGTGTGTGTGTGTGTGTGTGTGTGTGTGTGTGTGTCACAGTTTTTTTATCCATTCATTTATCGAAGGGCATGTAAGTTGGTTCCACACTTAGCTATTCTGAATTGAGCTGCTATAAACATTGAAGTGGCTGCATCACTGTAGTATGCTGTTTTTAAGTCCTTTGGGTATAGACCGAGGAGTGAGACAGCTGGGTCAAATGGTGGTTCCATTCCAAGTTTTCTAAGGAATCTCCATACTACTTTCCAGATTGGTTTTACCAATTTGCAGTTCCACCAGCAATGTACGAGCGTGCCTTTTCCCCCACAACCTCGCAAACACTTATTGTTGTTTGTATTCTTGATAATTGCCATTCTGACTGGTGTGAGATAAAATCTTAAAGTAGTTTTGATTTGCATTTCTCTAATTCCTAGGGATATTGAGCATTTTTTCATGTCTGTTGATCAATTGTCTATCTCCTTCCAAGAAGTGTCTGTTCAGCTCCTTAACCCATTTATTGATGGGATTTTTTGTATTTTGTTTTGTTTTTTTTTGGGGGGGGGGGTGTTAAGTTTTTCAAGTTCTTTATAAACCCTGGAGATAAGTGCTCTATTTGTTCCCACAGTGTAGGCTCTCTGTTCATTTCATTAATTGTTTCTTTTGCTGAGAAGAAGTTTTTTAGTTTGAATCCATCCCATTTATTGATTCTTTATTTTACTTCTTGCACTACAGGAGTCTTATTAAGAAAGTAAGGGCCTAATTCGACATGATAAAGATTTGGACCTACTTTTTCTTCTATTAAGCATAGAGTCTCAGGCCTAATTCCCAGGTCTTTGATCCACTTTGAGTTGAATGTGGTGCATGGTGAGAGATATGGGTTTAGTTTCATTTTGCTGCATATGGATTTCCAATTTTCCCAGTACTGTTAGTTGAAAAGGCTATCTTTTCTCCAAAATGTGTTTTTGGCACATTTGTCCAGTATAAGATAGCTGTATTTAAGTGAGTTTGTCTCTATTTCTTCTACTCTGTACCATTGGTCTATATGTCTATTTTGGTGCCAGTACCATGCCATTTTTGTTACTATAGCTTTGTAGTATAGTTTAAGGTCTGATATTGTGATGCCTCTTGCTTCACGCTTCTTGCTAAGGATTGCTTTGGCTATTCTGGATCTCTGATTCTTCCAAATTAATTTTATGATTGCCTTTTCTATTTCTATAAGAAATGATGTTGGAATTTTAATTGGAATCACATTGAATCTATATAGTGCTTTGGGTAATATGGCCATTTCAACAATATCGATTCTGCCTATCCAAGAGCATGGAAGATTTTTCCATCGTCTAAGGTCTTGTTCAATTTCTTTATTTAGTGTCCTGTAGTTTTCATTGTAGAGGTCTTTCACCTCTTTTGTTAAATTGATTCTGAAGTTTTGTTTGTTTTTTTTTTGAGGCTATTGTGAATGGGATAGTTTTCCTAATTTCTCTTTCAGAGGATTCATCACTGATGTATAGAAATGCAATTGATGTATGGATGTTGATTTTATATCCTGCTACTTTGCTGAATTTATTTATTATTTCAAGAAGTTTCCTGGTGGAATTTTTTGGATCCTCTAAGTGTAGAATAATGTTGTTTTCAAATAATGATAATTTGAGTTCTTCTTTTCCTATTATTATTCCTTTAATTTTTT
>PVHX01021367.1:0-29931 GCA_004024805.1 Geosciurus inauris
GCTGCTGAAGTCACTCTGCTTGTGGCAATGGCTGCTGGCTGGTGGCCGTGCTTACACGCGCAAGTGAAATTCCTGCCCGGGTAGCTGTATGATGATATCCAGAAGCTGGCTGGGAGATGGTATTTCCACAACTTCAACCTCTGGCTCTGGAGAGACTGACCACAGCGTCCGTCTAGGCCGCCATCTTGGAACCGCCCCTTAGAATTTTTTGGTAATAGTTATTTTCCTTGTCTTTTGAGGGATTTTTTGGTCTGTTTATTTTGGTTTGGTTTGGTTTGGTTTGGTTTTTGCTTGCTTGTTTCTCTCTCCTTTCTTTTCTACCAGCCAAATTCTCTTGTTCTCTCCTCCTCTCCCTCTTTACTTTTTCTATTTTTCTCCTCCATCTTTATAGCCATTACTTTCTACATCTCTTCTACATTCTCTGTTCATCTTTTGAACATTCTAAACTTTCCTTTACTTTCCTATCATTTTCTTTTCTCTTACTGAACTGAATTTTTACCACCTTTTTGAACTATTTAGTTTATATAACTCCAGATCCTACCTTCATATGTAGTTATTAGTACTGTGGATGGCACAGTTGACAACTACTAATTAACATAAGACCTAGTTCACAGCTATTTATTGTTCTTGCTGTTGGCAATTGCTGACTCCATTCCTGTTTTTATGGTAAATAGTATTGCTGTTGTAGATGACATAGGAGACACTGAATCCTCATAATGCTGTATACTGTTTGCTTTGGTTCTTGTTATTCTTCATATCCCCTTTCTGTAAGGCATCGGGTATCTATGGGGGACACTACAAGTTCATAAGGTAGACATGGTGATGCTGAACTAAATGTAGTCAAGAGACAACTCATCTTGATCCACATAAAGTAACCACACTCAAACTTCAGCAATACTTTAATACAAAGAATAGAAGAAATAAAAATCCCAAACTAACAACCAGGACCCAAATAGGAACAGTTGGGGGAGCCCTCAGGTCCCACCCATGGACATCCAGTGCTACAGCAAAAACAGACAAAATCAACACAAAGGCTGTGGATACCACAACTACAATGGGTCTCAATCTAAATCACTCTAGGACACTTTGGTTAAAAAAAAAAAGCCTGTGCCCTAAGAAGATCTACACATTAGAGTGGAAAAGAAATCCATCCCAACAGATGAATAAAATACAATACAGGGAAACATGAAATACAACAGCACAGGGTAATACAATGTCTCCTAAAATTCATAATTCACTAGCAACTGACTGAAAAGATATTGAAGTGGATAAAATAGCAGAAAAAGAATTTAAAATAATGATTATAAAAATGGTCAATGAATTCCAACAGAACACAGAAAAATGATTGAGTGAATTAAGGAACACAGTTCAGGATATTAATCAGAAATGCAATAAGGAGGTAGAGATATTTAAAAAGAACCAGGGGCAAATCTTTGAAAAGAAAGACACAGTAAATCAAATAAAATGTTCAGTTGAAAGTCTAATAAAGTAGACAATGCTGAAGACTGACTCTCAGAACTGGAAGACAGTGGCCAGCCTTGAACAGAAAATAAGTAACCATGATCAGAATATACACAAGTTCTGGGACAACATCAAGATATCAAATTTAAGCATCACTGTAAATGAAGAAAGTTGTGAGATAAAGGCTAATAGCATAGATACCCTCTCCCGGGAGATAATAACAGCAGTTTTTCCAAACCTAGAAAATGAGGTGGACATCCAGATAGAGGATTCAGAATCCTAAACAGATATGATTAAAAAAGAAGTTCTCCAAAATACATTATAACTGAAATCCCTAATGAATAGATAGAATTTTAAAAGTCTCAAGAGAAAAAATTCAGGCCACATTTAGAGGCAAGCCAATCAGAATTACTTCTGTTTTCTCTGCACAAACTTTAAAATCTAGGAGGGCCTGGATTAATGTGTTCAAAGCCCTTCAAGAAATTAACTGTCAACCAACACTGCTATATCCAGATAATCTATCCTTTAGAATCCAAGAATACATAAAAACTTTCCAAGATAAACAGAAATTAAAAGAATTTATGACTACTAAGCTAACACTATGGAAAAAAAATTAAGGAAATACTTCAAACAGAAGAAATTAAAACAAGCTGACAAGTGGACAAATCTCATTTGATGAGTAGCTAAGCAAATGAGAAACAAGACCAAATTAAATATAAGTAAATCAAAATGGCAGGAATTATTAAACATCTCTCCATAAGACTATTTAATATAAATGTTCTCAAGTCTCCAATTATACAATATAGGACGGCAGAATGAATCGAAAAACAACCCAACTATATGTGGTTTGCAAGAGACTCACCTTACAGGCAAAGATGGCCACAGGCTTAAAATGAAAAGATGGAAATTGAGATAACATGCAAGTGCAGGCTGTAAATAAGCACAAGTAGCTACTCTCATATCTGACAAAGAAGATTTCAAGTCAAAATTAATCAGAACAGAAAAAGAAGGTCACTTCATACTGGTAAAGGAAGCAACCCAACAAGAAGATATAAGAATAGTAAATATTTATGCCCCAAACATTGGAGCACCTCATTATATAAAACAGACACTACTCAAATTAAAGACTCAGATAAATCCCAGTACAATAATACTGGCTGATTTTAACACACATCTCACCAAGAAAAGGTTAGCCAGATATAAACTTAGTAAAACTCTTCAAACCTAAAAAAATATTGTAAATCAAATGAATTTAACTGACATCTATAGAATATTTCATTCAACAATAACTGAATACACTTTCTTCTCAGTTGCTCATGAAACTTCCTCCAAACTAGACCATATTTTAGGTCACAAAGCAACTTTTAGTAAAAACAAAACCCGATATAATTCCTTCATGTTATCTGATAATAATGGAATGAAAGTAGAAATCAACACCAATACACCCTACAGAAACTATATAAACACATGGAGATTGTAATGGGTAATCAAAGAAATCAGGGGACACTATAAATGTCTTTCTAAAAGAAAGGTATATAGCTGTGAGTGCCCACATGAGAAAATCCGAAAGATTCCAAATAAAAAAAACACAATGTTGCATCATAAGGCCCTTGATCAACAAGAACAAACCAATTCCAAAATCAGTAGAAGGAAGACAATAATTAAGATAAAAGCCAACATCAATGAAATTGAGAATAAAAAAATAATACAAAGGATCAATGAAACAAAGAGTTGTTTCTTTGAAAAGATAAACAAGATTGATAAGCCCTTGGCCAAACTAACCAAAAGAAAAATAAGATCCAAATTAACAAAAGTAATGATGAAAAAGGAGAAATCACCACAGATATCACAGAAATACAGAGATCATAAAGAATTATTTTGAAAACTTATACTCCAATAAATTAGAAAACCTAGAAAAAATATGATCGCTAAAATTGAATCAAGAGGACATAGGAAAGTTAAACAGAACAATAACTAGCAATGAGATAGAAGCAATAATAAAAAGCCTTCCAACAACAACAACAACAAAAAGCCTAGGCCCAGAAGGACTCTCAGCTGAATTTTACCAGGCCTTTTAAGAAGATCTACTGTCATTGTTCCTCAGATTATTTCATAAAATAGAAAGGGACAGAACACTTCCAAATTCATTCTATGAAGCCACTATGAACCTCATACCAAAACCAGATAAGAAAGCATCAAGGAAAGAAAACTATAGGCCAACATCACTGATGAAATTAGATGCAAAAATCCTTAATAAAATATTAGCAAATCATATTCAACAACATATTAAGAAAATTGTAGATCATGACTGTTTTAGTTAGCTTTTTCCCTGCTCTGACCAAAAGACCTGATGAGAACAATGAAAGGAAGAAAAAAGTTTATTTTGGTGCTCATAGTTTCAGAGATCTTAGTCTATAGATGGCTAACTTCATTGCTCTGGGCCTAAAGTGAGGAATCATAGAGGAAAAGTGTGATAGAGGAAAGTGGCCCAGGACATCACACCTAGAAGTAGTAGCTCCACTCCACTCAACAAGGACAAAATATTTACCCCAAAGGCATGCTCCCAGGAATCCACCTGCTTTAGCCACACCCTATCTGCCTATAGTTACCACCCAGTTAATCCTTATCAAGGAACTAATGCACTGATTAGATTAAGGCTCTCATAACCCCATCATTTTACCTCTAAACTTTCTTGCATTATTTCACACATGAGCTTTTGGAGGACACCTGATATTTAAACCATAACGATAATCAAGTTATCTTTGACAATAAAAGATAATCAAGTTATCTTGGGAGGAGGGAAGGGAGAGAGGTAATACTGGGGAATAATATTGGCCAGATCATATTGTTATATTGTGTGCGTATATGAATATGTAACAATGAATCCCACTATCATATACAACTATAATGCATCAATTTAAAATATGAAAAAAAAAGAAATTAAATTTAAAACTTGTTAAAGGAAGAAAGCAAAAGAGAGATGAAATAAGAGAAGAAAGCAGCCTTAAACATCACAAACTCAACAGGTAATCATTTTATATGTGGAAAAATTGAGGCCTAGAGAGAACCAGGGACAGACTAGAGAGACTGTGACCTGATAGAGACATAGCTCAACAAGCTGGGATGGCTTCCCTTTGTGGAGCCTGCCTCAAGAGTAAGATGAGGGTTAGGTGCTTCATGTCCCCATAGAATCTCATGTTGGAAGTTCAGAGAAGTTAGTTGGCCAGGTCCCCTAGGGTATGTACAGAGGGTTTCCAAGGCCAGGGACACCAGCTGTGCTTCTGTAACACACATACTTGGTGTGGTTCTAAAGGAAGTGGCTTTCCTTTTGCCTTTCTATGGAAGGCAGAATAACATACTCATTAATTGTGCCCCTGTGCAATAAAACCCTGAAAGCTCTGAACAGCAGGTTACACATAAGCAAGCAGGGCTGTGGTTGGGGTGGTGTATAGATAGTTGATAATATGGGCCCGTCCTTAAGTGAGGGGATAGAATTAGTGAGGAATTTGGAGAAACATTGAAGACAGTCTCAAGGTTATTGTTCAGGGCCATCTGACTAACGAGCTCTTGGTGCCTAAAAACTTTCAGCCTTTGATCCTATGAGTTTTGGAACCTGGCCAGTTCCCACCTCACAGAGATTTTACAGCCTAAGGCCAGCTGCATAACACTGGACTGCATGTTGGGAGGGGTTGCTGTGTCTTTTTAAGTCCTCCAAAGGAGAAAGAAACTCAGAAGGAGAAGGATTCCAACTGGACTGGAGAAGAAGGATTCCAACTGGAAGGAAGGAAAAGAAATTCTAACGAGAGAAGAGACAGAAGAAGGGATCCATCTGAAGAAGAGAGATTGAATCCATCTGAGAAGAAATTTCAACCAGGGAAGAAAGAATCTGATGTTTTGAGTAAGAAGAAGGAACCTGATGATGAGAAGAAGGAAGCCGACTTGGGAGGTAGAAGGCAGATTCTCACCTGTGTGTTTTACCCCACTCTTGGTGTTGCTGATTTTACCCAAGGCTGGGTGTTGAAGGTGGTGATGACACTTTAAGTGGAAAAGAAGGACTCTCACCTATGTTTACCCTATCCTCATTGTTGCTGATTTTGCTGATTTTACCCGAGGATAGAAGGATGAAGGATAGAAGTAAAGAAGAAGGATCTTGAATGGTGCTTTGAGGAGAAAGACTCTGAAGGTGATGATGGTGCTTTGAGGAGGAAGGCTCTTACCTATGTGTTTGTTTATTTTACCCAAGGCTGGGTGCTGGAGGTAATGATGATGCCTTGAGTGAACTTGCAAACCCATGTTGTGTTATCCGATATTGATTGATGACTGCTTATTGTGCTGGAGCTGCTCTCTCTCTTTTCTTCTATATTATTGATTCATTATATACAAGATTCAATATTGCAAAGTATAACTGTTGCTTGCTTTGTTATATAGTCTCATATTAAAGCTTATAAAACCCATCCTGTTGTGAGGCTGATGATTCACCCCACCAATCTGCCTAGATAAATTAGTCTGAGCTCAGCAATTCTTGGTCATAGATCCAGACCAAGATAGGTGGTGAGTATAGGCTCACCAGACCGCCCTTGTACTCAAGCTTTGGAAACTAGGGTGCCATTCATCTATCATAAGGGTAGGAGCAGATACAGGTTTTGGAAAAACTAAAGAGATGTCCTCTTTAAGAAAAATAATATAAGCTGGGTGTGGTGGCACACACCTGTAATCCCAGCACTTTGGGAGGCTGATACGGGAGAAACACAAGTTCAAAGCCAGCCTCAGCAACAGCAAAGCACTAAGCAACTCAGTGAGACCCTGTCTCTAAATAAAAAACAAAACAAAACACAAAAATAGGGCTGAGGATGTGGCTCAGTGGTCAAGTACCCCTGAGTTCAATCCCTGGTACAAAAGAAAGCAAGCAATCAAGAAAGCAAGAAAGAAAGGAAAAAGTAAAATAATATAAATCTACATTTGTTTTTATAAATTTTAAAAACATACATCCATGTAGGCATATTACTGGAATGCTTCCCAGGGCCTTGGAAGGGGCCTGAAACGCAGGGCACATGAAGCTGAAGGTATCTAGGCCAAGTTTATTTTCTCCATCAGGCTTCACATTCAGCTGCCAAACACTCTACACACAGCTGCACCAGACAGCCAAAACAAGAGCTAGATGACAGGCCATGATTCCCAGCAGTCATCCTGGAACTTCACCTCATGCCATTCACTTGGGCAATATTCACCAGGTTTCTACATTGGTTAAAGGATTGTAACAGCTAAAGTTCTGTGTAATTTAAACAAAGTGTGACAATTCAGCCTCTTATCTGTAATTACCCTTAAAGTACATGTTTTATTCAACTGGGAAAGAAGGGCAGAACTGGGTTAAAAATAAAAGGCAGTACTCCCTCTTCATGTATCTCTATATCACTTACTTAAAACCATATTTGAGTACTTTGAATACTTACCTCATATTTGTAATTGATGTTTTAATTTTCAGTTAAACTAATGAAAGAATTAAGATGTGATACAAATAACTTTCATCTTTTTAAAATCTCAATAAAGCGAAAAATACTCACTTAAAAGTACTGTGCCACAAATCTAGCACAGCCAGCATTGTGGGATTCATTGCATTCAAGTGATCCCTAATGTAACTACTTGCAGCTAAAAAAGATTTCCTCCAAGGTTTTGGCAGAATTTCCATTCTGAAAACAAAGAGAAAATATTTAAATCCTTTTTCTAATAATCAAGAAGAAGTATTGAGCTAGGGTGTAGCTCAGTGATACAGTGCTTGCCTAATATGCATAAGAACCAGGTTTCGATCCCTGCAGAAAGAAAAAAAGAAAGAAGAAAAGAAAAAAGGAAAGAAAGGAAGGAAGAAGGAAGGAAGGAAGGAAAAGAGGGAGGGAGGGAGGGAGGAAGGGGGGAGAGGGGAGGGAAGAAAACAAACTAAAGAAGGAAGGATGTTTACAGTAAATGCAAATTTTAAGTAATAATTATTTTATTTTAATAAAATATGTATCATCTAAGAAATAATACAATATTGAATTATTTTTAAAAATATATAAAGGGCATATTCTATATGCCCTTACTTCATTATAATGATTATCCGATTAAATTTTTATCTTTAGCACATAAAGAAATTAATTTTTGTCTCTAAATACTTGATCCCATTGAGTCTACAAATAACTTACAATGATCAAAAGGATATAATAGCCAGATATCTTTCATATGTGAAGAGATTCTGTTAATTTTAGGATATACAACATTGGGATTTTGCCTTTAGTTTTAAAATATTTTAAAGGACACAGTCCAACTTGCCTATGGAAATCCCCTTGAATGTTATCATTTGTTAATGTATAAAGAACATTTTCAAATCACAGACACCCTTTAACATTCTTATTTGAAGACCTATTTGTTCTGTAACTCCAATGACTTGAATAATCATCTTTTATGTGTTGAAGACATGCCATCTTCATCTTTCAGAATACAGATGGTTCCCAATTTACAACAGTTGGACTTAAGATTTTTCAGCTTTATTATGGTGCAAAAGTAATACACATTCAGTAGAAAACAGACTTTGAATTTTGAACTTTTCCAGCACTGGCAATAAGCCACACTGATATAATTTCTCATGATGATGGGCAGTGGCAGGACATGCAGCTTATAGCCAGCTATGCAATGAGGATAAACTGTCGAACCCTTGACACTCTACAGCAGACTGTGTTGCTAAGCTATGATGTTCAGTAGGTAGGCATATTAAATGTGTTTTCATCTACAGTATTTTCAAGCTCTGTATATTTTGATATCAATTCTTTGACTATAATGTTTTATTCTCACTGATTTTAAACACTTGGCCCTGTTTTACTCCATAGTAAGATTAATTTAGCTTTTCGGGTGTGATTGCAATACCACCTATATAATTATGAAGGATGATTTTTGTCTTTCCCCAGGAGAAAAAAATGCTCTCCCTAGAAAACAAAGTCAAGTGGCTACTTGACTTTTTCTTTCTTTTTTTCCTTTTTTTTGGAGGGGAGCATTTTTAATGATTAAAAAGAAAGAAAGTAAAACTGAGCTACTTACTTAATTATATAAGTCTCATTCTTCAAACTATTTAAGAGATTTATTCCTAAATGTTAATTAACATTAGGGAAAATATATAGCAAGTGAATTTTTCCATTATATGGTCTATAATTTTAATCCATATAATAAATTGAAGCATTCTATATTTGCATATTTTCTACAGGTTCTCAAGTGTGTTTTTGTGAAAGTTATCAAGCTTTGATACCACGCCATATCTGAAGCCTTTTGCTACTTGCTATGGAGATACAAAGATATTTCAGGTTCTCGCCACCATCTCAGCGTACATCTGTCCATATGTTTATTCGTCTGTCCACCTATTCATCAATTTGTAAATGTAACATACCACAGTTTAAACACATCAGTAAAGATATAAGAAAAATTAGTTGCATATATGAAATATATACATACACATATGTAATTATCTAATGCATACGATTAGATATAAACAATAAACATACATATGAGAAAACATAGCATATAAATATATTATAAAAACATAAACAGTTATATAAAATCAATATTCTTAGAGAAACCTGACCACTTACTCAGCACGATGGGGTGGAAGTTCAATTATCTTTTTATCATCATCTTTTTCTCTAGGGTCTTTTAAAACAAAATCAACTAAAAGAAAATTGTAAAGTTTTGATAAATAACCTGGTATTAATTATAGTGTATTTACAAAACTAATTACAAGCAATTATAAAATTAATTCTATTAAAATTAATCACTTAAATTATATTAAAGTTTTTAATAATAAACAATTTGTGTAATTATGAAGAAAAATTTTAAAAATTATGATACAATCTATCAGATTTGTGTCTTTGAGAATATATGTTCTCTTTCTTAACAATGTGTCCCTGTTCTTTTATTTTAAAATGATAATTGTCTTTAATATTACATTTTCCTTTATAGCTATTTCACCAAAAGCGTTCTTATTGAATTGAAGGTCATCAAAACAGTAGTTTTCTTTCACTGAAGAAAGGCACATATTAACTTGTTCTCTTTTAAATATCACAAACATGTAAAACTATCTTGTTATAAAATCAGTCAGATAAGCTATATCTGCTTCTGTTTTCAGTGGTCTTTAATTCATGAACACCAATTATCTTGCCTGTCTTTCAAGAATCTCTTTATAAAATGCAAATATGTTATTACCAACTTGCTCAAAATTATTCAGAGCCTAGTCATTACCTTCAATTGTTTTTAAAAAGAACATAATACCTTAAGATAGTGTCCCCTTCCCAAAACACACCCTATGCTTTGGTCACCAAAACTCCCATCACTCCCACCATCTTCTAAGCCAAACATGTTCTCTAGAACACGTTCCCGAACCTTCAAGATTCAGTTCAGGGGCCTCCAGAGTCCTCCCTAACAAGCTGGGATAACGTCTTTTCACATACAGAGTGTCCCCTGTTTGTCTCCTCGTTGCCCTTTATACTATGCTTTATAGTTCAGTGATTTGTCCATCCCTCATTATACCATTCGGCTCTTTATATTACCAAGATACTCAATAAAAATCAAATACATCAGTCTTTTTTTTTTTTTTTTTTTTGGTACTGGGGATTGAACCCAGGGGCACTCGACCACTGAGCCACATCCCCAGCCCTATTTTGTGTTTTTATGTAGAGACAGGGTCTCACTGAGTTGCTTAGCACCTCGCCATTGCTGAGGCTGGCTTTGAACTCGCGATTCTCCTGTCTCAGCCTCCCTAAGTGCTGGGATTACAAGAGTGAGCCACCGCACCCGGCTTATATCAGTCTTCTTGCTAAGGATTGCTTTGGCTATTCTGGGTCTCTTTATTTTTCCAGATGAATTTCATGATTGCTTTTTCTTATTTCTTTGAGGAATGTCATTGGGATTTTAATTGGAATTTCATTAAATCTGTATAACATTTTTGGTAGTATGGCCATTTTGACAATATTAATTCTGCCTATCCAAGAACATGGGAGATCTTTCCATCTTCTAAGGTCTTCTGTAATTTCTTTCTTTAGTGTTCTATAGTTTTTATTATAGAGGTCTTTCACCTCTTTGGTTAGATTGATTCCCAAGTATTTTAATTTTTATTTTTTTGAGGCTATTATGAATGGGGCAGTTTTCCTAATTTCTCTTTCAGAGGATTCATCACTGATGTATAGAAATGCATTTGTTTTATGGGTATTTTATATCCTGCTACTTTGCTGAATTCATTTATTAGTTCTAGAAGTTCTCTGGTGGGAATTTTTTGGATCCTCTAAATTTAGAATCATGTCATCAGCAAATAGTGATAGGTTGAGTTCTTCTTTTCCTATTCATATCCCTTTAATTTCTTTCATTTGTGTAATTGCTCTGGCTAGAGTTTCAAGGACTACATTGAAAAGAAATGGTGAAAGAGGACATCCCTGTCTTATTCCAGTTTTTAGAGAGAATGCTTTCCATTTTTCTCCATTTAGAATGATATTGGCCTTGGGCTTAACATAGATAGCTTTAAAATGTTGAGGTACGTTCCTACTATCTCTACTTTTTCTAGTGTTTTGAACATGAAGGGGTGCTGTATTTTGTCAAATGCTTTTTCTGCATCTATTGAGAATATAATGTGATTCTTTAACTGATAAATTATGTTTATTGATTTCTGTATGTTGAACCAACCTTACATCCCTGAGATGAACCCCACTTGATCATGGTGCATTATCTTTTAAATATGTTTTTGTATGTGATTTGCCTGAATTTTATTAAGAATTTTTGCATCTATATTCATCAGGGATATTGGTCTGAAGTTTTCTTTCTTTGATGTGTCTTTGTCTGGTTTTGGTATCTGGGTGATATTAGTCTCATATAATGTGTTTGGAAGGGTTCCCTCCTTTTCTATTTCATGGAATTTGAGGTATACTGGTGAAGCAGGAGGCATCACAATACCAGACCCTAAACTGTACTACAGAGCTATAGTAACCAAAATGACATAGTATTGGCACAAAAATAGACATGTAGACCAACGGTACAGAATAGAAGACACAGAGACAAACTCACGTAAATACAGTTATCTCATACTAGACAAAGGTGCCAAAAACATATATTGGAGAAAGACAGCCTCTTCAACAAATGGTGCTGGGGAAACTGGACATCCATATGCAGAAAAATGAAACTAAACCTCTATCTATTACCATGAACAAACTCAATTCAAAGTGAACCAAAGACTTAGGAATTAGACCTGCGCCTAATAGAAGAAACAGTAGGCCCAAATCTTCATCATGTTAGCTTAGGACCTGACTTCTTTAACAAGACTCCTAAAGCATAAGAAATAAAATCAAGAATCAATAAATGGGATGGATTCAAGTGAAAAAGCTTCTTCTCAGCAAAGGATACAATCAATAACATGAAGAGAGAACCTATATAATGGGAGAAAATCTTTACCACATGCACACCATAGAGCACTAATCTCCAAGATATACAAAGAACTAAAAAACATTAATACCAAAAATACAAACAACCTAATCAATAAATGGGCTAAGGAACTGAACAGACACTTCACAGAAGAAAAAATCCAAATGGTCAACAAATATATGAAAAAATGTTCAACATCTCTAGCAATTAGAGAAATGCAAGTCAAAATATTCAAAGATTTCATCTCATTCCTGTCAGAATGGTAATTATAAAGAATACAAGCATAAGCGTTGGCAAGGATGTGGAGGAAAAGTACTCATATACATTGCTGGGGGGACTGCAAATTGGTGCAACCAATCTGGAAGGCAGTATGGGGATTCCTTAGACAACTTGGAATGGAACTACCATTTGACCCAGTTATCTCACACCTTGATCTATACCCCAAAGACTTAAAATCAGCATACTACAGTGATGCAGCCACATTTCACAATAGGTAAACTGTGGAAGCAACCTAGATAGATAAATGGATAAATAAACCTTCAATAGATAAATGGATAAAGAAATTGTGGTGGGCTGGGGTTGTGGCTCAGTGGAAGAGTGCTTGCCTAGCACATGTGAGGCACTGGGTTCGATTCTCAGCACCACATACAAATACAAATAAAGGTCCATCAACAACTAAAAAATATTTAAAAAAAAAGAAACTGTGGTATATATATACACAATGGAATATTACTCAGCCTTAAAGAAGAATGAAATTATGGCATTTGCAGGTAAATGGATGGAGCTGGAGAATATTATCCTAAGAAAATAAGCCAATCCCAAAAAACCAAAGTACAAATGTTTTCTCTGATATGTGGATGCTGATCCATAATGGAGGGGGGCAAGAATGGAGGAACTCTGGATTGGGCAGTGGGGAGTGAGGGAAAAGAAGGGATGTGAGGGTGAGAAAGATTATGGAATGAGATGGACATTATTACCCTACGCACATGTATGATTGCACGAATGGTGTGACTCTGCATCAAGTACAACCAGAGAAATGAAAAGTTAGCTCTATTTGTGTACAATGAGTCAAAGTACAATCTGCTGTCATGTATAACTAATTAGAACAAATAAAATGCAAAGAATGCCATTTCCCTGAAGTATTCCCAAATCATCCCAAAGTGTTATCATTTCTCCAACTTTGAGCAGAGCATCAATTATACCAGTTTTACTACCACAACCAACTGGGGGACCTTTTTTAGAAATACAGATTCCAAGGCCGTACCTCCAAGTATTTTAATTCAGATTAGACCAGAAATCAGTAATTTAAAAGTGATTTTTAAGAGATAGTCAGACTTACAATCAATCTATTGGTGTATACCATGGGTCAATGATTGTTTTTTATGTAAAGGACCAGACTGTAAATATTTTCAACTTTGTGAGCTTCAAGGTCTCTGTTACAAGTACTCAACTCTGCTCTCATAGCTCAAAAGCAAACACAATGTGCAAATAAATGGCTGTGTCTGTGATTTAATAAAACTTGCTTTATGAAAATAGGTAATGGCCACACATGGCCTCTGGGCCATGGTTTTCCAATTTCTGGTCCATAGCAGCAATGTAATTATGTGAATTTATGACATCATTAATATCAATGTTCATTATTAATGTTTAAACTTTTTGGTTATTATTAATATATGTATACCTCATCTCTTACATCTACACCAAGAGATCCTTGAAGGAAGGAACCATCTTGCAGGGAAGACTATCTCCTTAGGTGCCTTGCATAAATTAGATACTCAATAAATATTTTGAGGGTTTGAAATTAAGGTTTTATAATTTTCTTCAGTGATATTCTTTATTGAGAGTATGTATTTCTACAAATAGAAGGACTGATTGTTTAAATTGTTTGTTGGACTTCATTATAAAAGTTGCCTAAGATTTTATGTAACAATATAAGAAACAACATAACTAATATAGTAAATAATTTCCTTAACTTTCAATTAAAAATTATGTTTTTAATATAAGACATATTCAAATATGAAAGCAAAGAGTAATCCCAATTTACCTATGGATTTCTTTACACTAAGAAGATAATCTTCTCTCATTTCATCTGATAATGCAATTATGCTGTCAGTGAGAACTTTCAGATGTTGTGGGACTAAATTCAACACATGTTGTAACCAAGAATCTTCCATTGGTGCTACATGGTCCGTATCAATTCCATGGTGAATATAATAGTAATATCTCTACAAAAAGGAGATAGGGAAAATATAGGTGGTATTATAAAAAAGAAGAGTGTTTGTCAAAATATAAAACCACTGAGAAAAATTCAAGTTTTAGGAAAACCAAATTTTTATAAATAATAAATAATAATATGAATTTTGTGTAATTCATAGAAGCACTACTTGAAATCTCTTAAATTCAAAATATATGTGCTACTTCATGAAAATTAAAGCTTTTAGTTCACAAATATACTATTAAACATCACATTACATTGACAAATATATGATGTAAAGTCTATGCTGAATTAGAGTTTAGTGTTTCGAAAATGTTAAATTTTGTCCTTTAATTATTGATAATCAAAAGTATATCTTAAAAGCTGCAAGTAAATCAGTATCCCTACATAGCAATTCCAAAAATATTATACAATAAGATTTAGGAATTTTTTTTTTTTGTACTGGGGATTGAACTCACGGGCATTGAGCCACATCACCAGCCCTATTTTGTATTTTATTTAGAGACAGGGTCTCACTGAGTTGCTTAGTGCCTCACTTTTGCTAAGGCTGGCTTTGAACTCACAATCCTCCTGCCTCAGCCTCCCAAGCTGCTGGGATTACAGGTGTGTGCCACTGCACCTGACTGAATTTAGGAAATTTTTAATTGACCTATTAATAATCTACATTATAATTTTAGAACTTCTATTATATGTGTTCATAAAATGTTCATTCAAAAACTTGGTATTATTTCTCTAAAAATGGAATTAAACTTTAATACATTTTCACAAGTATTTACATGGCACTTACTAGACAAAAAATTTAAACCTCAACTTTAAATTAGCACTATTAAATTCTTTAATATCCACCTTCAAAAAATTCTTATGTATTGTATACTTGAAGAATTAGTATTTCTAAAGGAAGACGATATACTTCATAAATGTACACTATATAACTAAGATAATTTCTCATAAAATAATAAAAAGCATGTAAAAACTATACATGGCTGAGGCTAACTTTAAGATGGTATCAGGAATTGAACCCAGGGGCACTTACCCACTGAGCCACATCCTCAGCCCATTTTTTACTTTTTATTTTGAGACAGGGTCTTGCTGAGTTCTGTAGGGCCTTGCTAAATTGCTGAGGCTGGCTTAGAACTCACAATCCTCCTGCCCCAGTCTCTAGAGCCACTGGGATTACAGGTGTGTGCCACCAAGCCTCATGAGATTCTTTAACTTAGTTTTAAGTGACAAAAAAGAGAATGATTTCCTCCATTAATCCAACAGAGACATTTTATGGAACTCTATATTTACTCCTAAATCCACAGAGTTCCACAAGGGCGAATCACAGAATAATCTCAAAGACATAAAAGTATCTTCAGGCATTTTCTTAATTTTTAATTCTACTGATAAAAGAACTAGCTTGTTACCAAGATGTCTTTTTCTATTGCAGAAGTGGTTGCTTTTGGAACTGTGATTTCATCAAGGGGAGATGACTCTAAAACATCATCTTCTTGCCTGAAAAAAATGATAAACACAATGTTGAAAAGTTTATAAAGGGCAGTTGTAACATGAAAATATAAAAAACACCAGGACTATTTTATATTAATGAAAAAAAAGTATTGCTGAACATTTTATAAATGGTATACATATTTGCTTGGTACCATATTCCTCCCCAAATACTTTCTTTGTATTCATGAGGAGACAATTGTGTTGGAAGTGATTTCCAAGAGCTAATTCAAAGGCCATTCCCTTTTTATGGCCTTTACTCATTATCCTTTATTACTCCAAAATCAAGCTCTCTCTTCTTTGTATTTGCAAAACAAGATAATTTACAAATATGGGTTTTAAAAGAAGCACTTAAAGAACTTAAAATGCTGTTTTGCGTACTTCAAGGAGTTTTCTGAGATTTCTAGAAAACTGCAAGTTATTAAGAAGTGATATGGAAGCATACACATTCCTATGCATTTTTATTGGGGTGTGTGATAATATAATATAATATAGTTTATAATTATAATACAAAATCTATGCCAAGATATGAGCCACATTTTGTGATTTTTTCCTGGGGCTCCACTGTACAAAAAGACATAGTTCACATCTTCAGGAAAAATAAGTTTTTCTGGAATAGCTTTAACCTGCTTAGCATTAAATATATCATTCTATGGATCTCAAGTTTGTCTGGGATGGAATCAGGGCAGTGATGCTGTATTAAAAAAATACATCTTTCCACTAACAATCTAGTGAACGGAGACTGGAGTTTTATAGAATACCTAAGATACCAAACCAAAGAATGAACCTTTTAATTCATCTGTTGTAAATCCAGGAGTCCATTTTTTTGCATGTGAAATTTTACCCTTATTTTTTAAAATTTTATGAGTAAGAAGAGGTCAAGTCTTTGGATAATTCTTCAGTTTAATTCAATACATCACAGGTGTTCAATAAATGCTTATCAAGTGAGTAAATATGAGCATATAAAGATTAGTGGGAGATATTCAAGGTATTCAGTAGTTAGAAGAGCTGCTTATTCTAACCATAAATGTAATCTCATTGTATTGTTGATTGCACAGAAAAGAGGAACTAATACAACAGAGTAAGATTTCAGGCATCAGGAAATCTGGATTCATATTCTGCCACTATAAAGTGTGTGATTTTAATACCTGCTGGGTTTTTTAATGGTAGAAATGTTCATATTACTTACCTTGATGAATCCTGAGAATCAAACATATTTCATCCACTATATAAATAATGCCTACCTAGAAAGATGCAGAAAGGCCAGGGAAAGGGAAGCGGAAAAAACGGGATTTGCAGGATCCACTGCAGAAATTCTTGCAGTCAGGGTAAAGATTCTTTGAACTCTACAACTCAATGACTCTTTCATTCTAGAGTTATTGGCAAGTTTCTGCTCATGGGAAACAATGAAAAGCTTTTTCTTGATCACCTACTCAGGCCTTCAACAGTTTCACATATATTATCACTCACATTCATTGTTAAAATAACATAATGACATAATTATCCTCACTTCACAGATGAAGAAACTGAATGTCATGGAAATGAAATAACTAACTCTTGGTCATACAGCCAATTAAGTATGAAAATAAGGATCTGCTCATCAATATATGCCTCCAAACAGCCATGCTCTTTCCAATAGAGAACAACATTCTAAACAGAAATAAAATAATCAATACAGGTGACACTTGAGCTGGTTAAAAAGAAAACAGGATGTACTTTATTTCTCAAAGATGAAAATAATAATATTTTCTTCTTCTTTATAAAAATTAATTGAGGCTTTTGTTTCGAGATGATACATGAACATACCTTTTTTGAGTTTCCCCCTGAAAATGCTAGTAAAATGATTTTAACCCATAATTGAGAATAGATTTAGAAGTCATCAGTTGAAAGAATATTTCTGGAACATGAAAAGAAGACAGGATGGAAGAAAAAGTTTAAGAGACCACAGTCCACAAGTCATGCAGGAAGGAAAGCAGTCTGCCTGCAGACCCCCAAAAGGCACTAGTCTTGGAGTCAGGAGGAATCCAGGCAGGAAATGAGTAGGAAGAATGAAAACGAGGTTATCTGAACAGCTAGTTATGCCAGTAAATTACAATGTAATGGAAAAGAACACATTCGCAGAGGCACCAAACGTGACTAAAAAAGGCAGGGAAAATATGAACAGATCTATAGCAAGTAAACTAATTGAAGTAGTAATCAATAATTTTCCCATAATGAAAAATTTAGATCCAGATGTCTTCCCTAATGAATTCTGTCAAACAAGGAAGAAATACCAATTCCACACAAACTCAGAAAGTAGGAAAGGTAAAAACACTTTACCAATTCATTTTGTGAGACCAATAGAAACCTAATGTCAAAGACATGACAAGAAAATTATAGGCCCATATTATTCACAAATGTAAACTAAAAAACATTAGCAAATGAAATTCAAACATATGAAAAGATTATACACAATGACTAAAAAGAATGCAAGGTTACTTTAAGAAAGGAAAAGCAATTAATATGATTGTTGATAAAATAAAAGACAAAAGACAAATGACACTCTATCAATAGACACTGAAAAAGCATTGGACAAAAATTTATTACCTATTCATGAAAAAATTCTCAAAAAACTAGGAAAGGAAGGAAACTTCCTCAATCTGACAAAGTTATCTTTTATTTTCATTTACACATTTATTTAGTCTATGATCCCATTTTATGTGTTGTTTTAAATGTAGTTTTAAATTTTTCTTATAAATTAAAAAGTTATAGTTCTATTTTGGGGTATAAAGTGATATTATGATTTATGAATCCAATGTGTAATAATCAAATCAAGCAAAGTAACACATCATCATCTCAAACACTTATTTTTTTGTAATGAGAACACTTGAAATTTTCTCTTTTTTCAGTGATTATGAAACATATACTATATTATTATTTACTGTATTTGCCACACTATGAAAAGATTCTCAAAGGAAAAAAATTCATTCCTCCTGCCTAATTGAAGCTTTGTACCCTTTAACCATCATCTCCCCATTTCCCACCCCATCCCCACCACTTGGTAACCATGATTCTACTCATCTGCTTCATCATCATGAGTTCAGTCATTTTACTTTCTGCATGTGAGAACATGTAGTATATATCTATGACTGACTTTTGCTTAGCCAGTTCTCCAAATCCATCCATGTAATTGTAAAGTACAATTTCCTTCATTTTTTAAGGCTGAATAGTGTGCCATATATATATACATACATACATACATATATGTATATATCTTGCATCTCTTTATCCATTCATCTGTTGATGGACACTTTGGTGGACTGATTTCATAACTTAGCTCTTATGAATAGCGCTACAATGAACATGGGAGTGCAAGTATTTCTCCAACATACCAATTTCAAATATTTTGGGTAAATACCCAGAAGTGGAATTGCTAGATCATATGGTAATTCTATTTTAGTTTTTTGAGAATTCTCTATAGAGTTTTCCATAATGACTATACTCATTACTCATTTACATTTCCACTAATGGCATATACGGATCCCCTTTTCTCCATCAAAGGTATCTTAAATATCTACAATTAACATCTCACATAAATGTGAAAGACTGAATGCTTTAACCTCCAAGACTAGGAATTCCATTCTCACAAGTTTTCAATAATGAGCCAAAGGACCTAACAAGTGTAAAAAGGAAAGAAAGAGAAAAGAAAAGAAACCAGATGGAAAATGAAGAAGTAAAATCAATTTTGGAACAGAAAGCATGATCATATATACGGTTATGGTTTAGAAATGAGGTGTACAACCACAAAAATGGTAAGTTATACTCCATGTATTTATGATATGTCAAAATACACTCTACTGTCATGTATAACTAAAAAGAATAAATTAAAATTTTAAAAAGAAAATGAAATTAAATAATTCTGTTCACAATAATATTTAAAAGAAAAATACTAAAGAATATTTTTAAGTGCAAGACTTGTACCTTAAAAATACCAGAATCTGCTGAGATCAGTTAAAGAAAATCTAAATAAATGGATAAAAATAACCTGTTCACAAACTAGAAGTCAATGTTATTAAAATGATATTTTTTCTAAAATTACCTAGAGACCCAATATAATAAATTCTAAATCACAGAAATCTTTTTTTTTCAAAAACTGAAGCCAATCCTAGAAATGGAAATGGAAATGCAAATGACTTGGAACAGTTAAAGCAATTTTGAAAAGAATAAAGTTTGAGGATTTAAACTACTTGATTTTTAAAACTTATTATAAACTAATTAAGACAATCATGGTGTTAGAAAAGAAATACACATCAAGAGATGAAAGCTGTCCCTGATACATGTTCAAATGATTTTCGACAAAGATGCAAAGGTACAAAGGTAATTCAAACTGAATATTCTTTTCAGCAAATGGGCTCAAAACATTTGGATATCCATATGCAAAAAAACAAACAAACAAAAAACCTCAAATATTACCTAATCTCATAGACAAAATGAAATTGAAATGGATTAATCACATAAAATATAAAAACTAAAACTACAAAATTTCTAGAAGAAAATATAGGAGGATATCTTTGTGACACTGTACTAGCAAAAGATTTTTAGACACGACTCCTAAGGTATGAGCAATAAAAGAAAACTGATAAATTTCATTAAAGTTTAATCCAAATTGGGAAGAAAATAAAGACAAGCCACAAATGGAGAAAATATTTGTAAAAGATTATCTGAAAAGAATATGTACAGGAAATAAACAAAGAATTCTGCCCATACAATAGGAAGACAGATAATCCAATAAAAAGTGGGCAAAGCCGGGAGAACAACCGCACACACATAGAGGAGGAGACTGACCACACTGTGGAACCACATCTACCAGCGGGTGACTATCCTGACCTACCTCCATCTAGAAACAACCCCCAGACCAGGAAGACCATCCCCAAGGTTCCTGCAGGCCCAGTTACACCAGAGGTGAGTTATTGGTAACCTGCAGGAACACTACAAGATTAGAGGGTAGAAATTGTAATACCTCAGATCAACACTGCTAGAGAGGAAGATCATGAACAATATGAAACAACAAGGGAAGAAATTGCTCCAATCAAACCAAGATGCTACAATAATAGAATCTATTGACAGCACAGTATATGAAATGTCAGAGAAGGAGTCCAGAACGTACATAATTAAAATGATCTGGGAAGCACAGAGTAATATAAGAGAGCAATTACAGACAATAATTGATCAATCCAAAAAAGAGATGAGAGCAAATACAGGGAGCAAAAGATTACTTCAAGAAAGAGATAGGGACTCTGAAAAATAACCAAGCAGAAATCCTTGAAATCAATGAAACAATAAACCAAATAAAAAATGCAATAGAAAGCATCACCAACAGACTAGATCACTTGGAAAACAGACCTCAGACAATGAAGACAAAATATATAATCTTGAAAATAAAGCTGACCACAAAATGAAAATGGTAAGAAACCATGAGCAGAACATCCAAGAATTAGGGGATAACATGAAAAGACCAAATCTAAGAACTATCAGGATAGAGGAAGGCACAGAGATACAAACCAAAGGAATGTACAATCTCTTCAATAAAATAATATCAGAAAATTTCCCAAACATGAAGAATGAATTAGAAAATCAAATACAAGAGGTTTACAGGACACCAAATGTACAAAACTACAACAGATCCACATCAAGGAACATTATAATGAAAATGCCTAATTTTCATTATAGAATTTTAAAAGCTGCAAGAGAGGTTTCAGATTACATACAGAGAAAATACATCCATACATACAGATTGGAAACCAATCTGGCTTTCAGCAGATTTCTCAACCCAGACCTTCAAAGCCAGGAGATCCTGGAACAACATATACCAAGCTCTGAAAGAAAATGGATGCCAACCAAAAATCTTATATCCAACAAAATTAAGCTTCAGATTTGATGACAAAATGAAAACCTTCATGATAAACAAAAGTTAAAAGAATTTACAATGAAAAAGCCTACACTACAGAATATTCTCAGCAAAATGTTCCATGAGGAGGAAATGAAAAACAACAGTGAAAATAAGCAAAGAGAGGAACTTTGCCAAAGGAAAAGCCAATCAAAGAGAAACCAAGTCAAGTTAAAAACCAAAAATAAACCAAATGACTGGGAATACAAACCATATTTCAATAATAACCCTGAATATTAATGGCCTAAACTCATCAATCAAAAGACACAGACTGGCAGATTGGCTTTAAAAAAGATCCAACAAAGTGCTGCCTTCAAGAGACTCATCTCATAGAAAAAGATATCCACAGACTAAAGGTGAAAGAATGGGGAAAAACATACCACTCATATGGACCACATAAACAAGCAGGAGTTTCCATCCTCCTATCAGATAAAGTGGACTTAAAACCAAAGGTAGTCAGAAGGGATAAAGAAGGTCATTTCATACTGCTTAAGGGAACAATACATCAACAAGACATAACAATTAGAAATATCTATGCCACAAACAATGGAGCATTCATGTACAAGCCCTTCTCAATTTCAAGAATCAAATATACCACAACACAGTAATACTGGGAGACCTCTCTCACCACTGGACAGATCTTCCAAACAAAAACTAAACAAAGAACTCAATAAAATATAGAACTCAATAATACAATCAATAATTTAGAATTAACAGACATATACAGAATATTTCATCCATCAACAAGTGAATACACTTTTTCTCAGCAGCACATGAATCCTTCTCTAGAACAGACCATATGTTATGCCACAAAGCAAGTCTTAGAAAATACAAAAAAATAGACATACTACCCTACATTCTATCAGACCATAATGGAATGAAATTAGTAATCAATGATAAAATAAAAAATAGAAGCTACTCCATCACCTGGATACTAAATAATACACTATTGAATAACACATGGATAACAGAAGACATTAGGGAGGAGATAAAAAAGTTCTTAGAGCTAAATGAGAACTCTAATACAACATTTCAAAATCTCTGGGACACTATGAAGGCTGTTAAGAGAAAAAAAAGTGGGCAAAACTGGGCACGGTGGCACACGCCTATAATCCCAACAGCTAGGGAGGATGAGGCAAGAGGATCACGAGTTCAAAGTCAGCCTCAGAAACTTAGTGAGGCACTTAGAAACTTAGTGAGACCCTGTCTCTATATAAAAGACCCTGTCTTTTTATAAAATATAAAAAAGATCTGGGGATGTGGTTCAATAGTTAAGCACCCTTGAGTTAAGTCCCCAGTATCAGGAAAAGTATTTGAATAGACACTTAACCAAAGAAGATAATACGAACGTCAACCAACCACAAGAAAAGATGTCCAACACCATTAGTCATTAGGGAAATACAACTTAGAGCCATAATGAGATACAACACATCTACTAGAATATCTCAAATGGCATGACAAAAAACAAGTGTGGGCAGGCTGTGAGGAAATTTGAAATTTATTCATACATTGCTTGTGGGAATGTAAAAAGGCACAGAAACTTAGAGAACTGTTCACCGATACCTTTAAAAAGTTAAACATAACCCTACCATACAACCCAACATTTCTACACCTAGGTATTTACCCAGGAAAAATGAAGACATGTTCACAAGACTTTCATGCAAATGTTCACAGCAGCATCATTCATAATAACCAAAATCCAGAGACAATAAAGAGCATGAATTAGTTTCAAAAACAGACCTACTATATAATCCCAGTTACATGAAAAGGTAAAGCTATACAGAAGAAAGCAGACCAGAGAAAGAGAATATTAGTTGAAGTGGGTGTGAGGGAATTTTTTGTGGATGATGAAATCATCTCTTTCTCTGGGGCAACCAGAGAAATAGAATATTAATTGAAGTGGGTGTGAGGGAATTTTTTTGTGGATGATGAAAGTATTGTATTCTAAAACTAGATTTTTTTTTTTTGTACTAGGGAACTAGGGATTGAACTCATGGATACTCGATACTGAGCCACATCCCCAGCCCTATTTTGTGTTTTATTTAGAGATAAGGTCTCACTGAGTTGCTTAGCACCTCACTGTTGCTGAAGCTGGCTTTGAACTCACCATTCTCCTGTCTCAGCCTCCCAAAGTGCTGAGATTACAGGCATGCGCCACTGCGCCCAGCTCTAAAACTGGATTTTGGTGACAATTATACAACTACAGAAATTTACTGAAACTCAAATTTTACAATTAGCATGGATAACTTTAATGGTATGCAAAGTTGCTCTCAATAAGTCTGTTTTATTAAAGCTATCTCCAAGTCTTTGAAAGAAAAATGTTACCAGAAAACAAATACATTTACACACAGAGCAATGATAAATAATGTAACATAGGCTTCTCATTAACACTAACATATAAGAAAAGATAATGGTTAATATTTTTTGATCTACTATTTTCCAGAAGTACAAGGGAGGGGGGAATTACTATTATACCTTATATCTGTAGTCAGATTAGCCATTAATTCAAAAGGGAATAAGGATAAAATTAACATCTTTACAGAGATGAAATTCTACACCTTTTTACCCACAGATTCTTGTTGAAAGAAATCCTAAGAGATAAATTTTGGCAAAAAAGAAAGTGAACTCACAAGTGAAGAGTGCAATGCATAAGTAAATTTCTAATAAATCTGCAATTTTAAGTATGTGTTAACTTTAAAAAAGACTATAGGTATTTAAGGTCTTAGTGGAATTAAAATATTAACAATAATCACATGGAAAACGCAAAGCAAAATGCTGAGCTAAATTAAAGCATTCTAAAGTCCTTGTGTGTTGTTCAAGATAAAAACAAATAAAATGAATTTAAATTTTAAAAAATGTACATTAAAATATGTGTTAATGTTGTATCTTAAATGTTAGGCTAACATTAAAATAACAGAAATATATTCTGTAGCTTTGAAACTACTACAGATAAAAGGAAAATAAAGAAATTTCAATTCAATAGAAAGCAGAAAAAGAAAGAAATAAGCAAAGGCAGTATATGGTATACAGAACATATAAAATATACTAGCAGAAGTTCATATATATAAGAAATACCAAGTACAGAAACTCTAAGATGGAATTTCAATAAGTCTGTCCACATCCTATTTATAAAAGGCATAACTAAAAAATGACATGAAATGCCTAAAAATAGACTTCTCTTTCTTCCAATCTTGCAGCAAAGATAATCTGAAAAACCTCCCATTTGTATTATTCAATAAATCCTGGATAATAAGTCAAAATTATAGCTGAGCACACAAGAACAAAAGAAATACTCAGATAAAAAATAATTAAATGGCAAGACAGAGCAATCAGCAAAATCCTGGGGCTATGGATTTTCATGCTCAGATAGGGAAGAAGATAATTTCTAAGGTCTGAGAGAAATGGAGACCTCAAACCAAGACCCTGTATTAAGCTAAAACCCAAGATGGGCTCTACTGTCAGCTTAAGTTGGACTAGAAATTACAGGCACAAGAATTTGTATTAAGAAAGCTCATCTCAGTCGCTGCATGCCCTGATGCTCTCTTGGCATGTGCCCTTCTGACTGGCCAATTGGCATGGCATAAGGCTCTGAGCCTCCTAAACCTGTTCACATAATCATCTTCTATCTAGTACCAATGTGTTTCAGCATCTCTGCATTCATCAATGGTAGTATTTCTTATGTATAATAAAATTTTGTGTCCAAACCATTGAGAAGGAAGAAAAAAATTGTTCATCTTTCTTGGTCAGAGCTTCCAAATAGACAAAAAAAGTTTCTGAGCCAAAGTCCTTCCATTGATTTAGGTGTTGATTTTATACTGGTTGTGTTATGAAAGTATGCTTAAACCAAGAAAGCAATGAGTGGGCCAAGCTAGTGATATTCTAGTGGTGCCTTGTAGGAGCATCTCCATACCTTCAACCCCTCCCTCCCATCTCTCCCCATTCTATGCTAATAGACTGTGCTTTTGCCAAAGAGCACCCCTTTGTTTGTGACCTTTGGATCTGATTGGTCCAAGAGTATATTTAAGCTTCTATACTTTCTGGAATAAATGGTGTTTTCTACATCTTGCTCCAGTGTTTCTGCGTCTCACTGGGGCAGAGCAGATTCTTTACCTATATCCTGGGGTCTGGGTAATTTGGCTCTGTGGACCGCCACTGTCCAGAAAGACCCTATATCGTCTTCCTCCCTGAAGACCCCTTCCTCATCTTTTCTGGACCCCAACTCGTCAAGAAAGCCACTAGGCCTCCCCCCACCTTTATTAAAGTGATAGTGCCTGGCAAAAGCAAACTCAAAAACTACTCCAGACAAGGCACACAGCCTCAATTCAGCTGCATAAGACTCCCATAAATACCAGTCAAGCACTTTGTAAGCACTCAGTACCCACTGTCATCCCTTCAGGATGATCATCCAACCAGCACGGCTATCATCAGTTTGGTTGAGGATCATCCAACCAGTAAAGTGCCACAAGGTGATAGTAAAACAAGGCTCTGCAGGTGAGTTACTTACCACAGTAGGTCATGAGACTCTATTTGTTCCACAAATGGTTGTACCCTGACTCATAATGAAACAAAAGAGAGAACCAAACAACTTATGTGATGCTATGCGGAAACAAGGCAAGGAGGATCTAGTAACTTGAGTCTACATTGCTCTCCGTGAAATGTTCTAAAACCCAGAGCAGGTCACTCAGGCCATGCTCCCATTACAGACCATTGCACTCCCATTCCTTTTCTATACAAAGAGACCCAAAAATCAGACAAGTCACTGAATCACCTGAGCAGACAACATGGGAGAAAACAAACTAGCCAAATTTTCCACTAGCTTCCATGGCCATAACCAGAACTCTCAGAAATTTTTCTTACTCAGCCAGTGTCAACCATTAGCATAGGTACATTTAAAACTCATGAGGTTTAAAAGTAGGACATGCTTAACAGGGCTAAACTCAGTCTTTCCTTCTTTATACACTGACCTCACTGCAACAAGATTTTGAGGCACAGAAATACTATATTTTTATATTATATTTTTAGATAAAATTTCCCAGGAACTCTAACAAGGGTTACACATAATAGAAGCTCACAGAACTTACATAATGATATTAACAAGAGCACTTCTAAAGTTTTCTCTTTCTTTATGTGGAGACTTGCCCTTTGATTTGGAAGTAGATGGTCCAGCACGGCTATCATCAGTTTGGTTGAGGATTTTGCTTTTTTTCCCAAAGCGTTCCACGTATTCAGCTGGAATTTAAGAAAAAAAATAATTATCCCTTTAGAAAGCTAGCTAAAATATTTAAGTGCTTAGAAAAGAATGCTAAAGCACCATTCAAGAAAAAAAACGTGCTTCAAATTCTTAAGGAAACCTAAGCTAAATATCATCATAATAGAAAACTTTGTTTATTTCAAGAATTTTCAACTGACTTATATTTTTATTAATATAATAAATAATTTTTCAATTATATTTACATAGGATCTTTTTAAATGAACAAGATTAAACCTATTGTAAAACCTGAATATAAACTATTCAAAAAATTCAAATCAGAACCATAATGAAAAAATAGTAATATTAAATGTGATAAATCTGATAAGCAATTTATCAATATATATGTTTTTTTGGTTTTTTGGTACTGGGGATTGAACCCTAGGGGTGCTTAGCCACTGAGCCACATCCTCAGTCCTTTTTATTTTTTATTTTTGAGACAGGGTCTTACTCAGTTCCTTAGGCCCTTGCTAAATTGCAGAGGCTGGCTTTGAACTCCCAATCTTCCTGCCTCAGCCTCCTGAGCTGCTGGGATTATAGGCGTGTGCCACCAAGCCTGGCTGATAAGCACTATATTTTAATGGTCAAGATAATAAAAAAATGAGTAACTCAGGAGGCCAAGGCAGGAGAATCATAACTTTGAGGCCAGCCTCATCAGCATCTTAGTGACATCTTCAACAACTTAGCAATAACCTATCTCAAAATTTTTTAAAAAGGGCAGGGGGCTGGGGTTGTAGTTCCATGGTAAAGTATATCTGTATTCAATCCCCAGTTCTACTACTATTGCTGCTACTACTAATAATAATAATAATGACTAAATAACTAATTTGAAAGTAATATTTACATCTCATTAAATCCTTCTTAGAAAAAATTTCTAATAGAAGGGCAAATTCTAACTATAATAAATAAAAATTTTATGATCAATACCCCAATTCCTAAAATATCATCTCTTACAGCATTTACAATGGTGTGAAATAACTAAGAACTGAAATCAATTACTTTCTGATGGAAAATATTTGGGAGTAATTTTTCTACTTGACATAAATCTCATTTAGGCTTTATAATTTTATGACTCTATTAGCTAAATGTTGTGTTATTTCCTCTAGAAACTTTTCTTAAATCTAATATAGAATATTGAAGTTCTTACCATATGACTGTTCATTTTTAACACTAAAAGTTTCTGGAACCTCATTGTCTTGCTTTATATTTAAATGGAATGAAGGGGCTGCCTGCTGCCACTGGGGCTTTGTACTCACCTAAAATATGAAATTTAAATAGCATTAATAAGCAATATGTAGATTTTTCATAAAATATATTTTCAAACAATGCAGACATTTTTCTCAAACAAATCAGTCATGTGGGAAAGAGGTACACACACTCAACAGATTTTAGTCAAGCTACTTGAGAGACATTACCAAAATCCCTGCTGCCAGTGTGATGTGGGTGCCTGTTACCCATATTTTTATTTTATATTTTATAAAATAAAATATATCATCCATATTTTATATCATCCCCATATGTTTAACTAATACAAAAAAGCATAAAACTATACATAACAATGGGGTGCCATGTAATGTTTCAATACATGCATACATTGTGTAATGTTGAAACCAGATTAAACATACCTACATCCTCACACATTCATTTCTTTATGGTGAAAACTTTCAAAATTCTTTCTTCTAGCTTTTCGAAGTGTTCAATACATTGCTATTATTTATAGTCACCCTACTGTGCAATAGCACAGCAGAACTTCCCATTTCTATCTATCTATACTTGGCATCCATTGATCAACCTTTCTGTATTCCCACCCACCTTGGTAAGGTATAGGGGTGTGTGTGTGTGTGTGTGTGTGTGTGTGTGTGTGTGTGTGTGTGTATACACATATATATATATCCAGGAATTTTTCCATTTATTCTAGGTCATCAAATTTGTTGGCACATGGTTGCTCATATTCACTTCTAATGGTTTTCTTGATTTCCATGCATTCAGTTGTGATGCCTCCCCTTTTGTCTCTGAGTCTTCTCTTTTTCTTAGTCCAGCTAAATTGGTCTATATTGTTTTATATTTTTGAAGAAAGAATTCTTTGTATCATTGATCTTTTGTGTTTTGTTTTTAGTCGCCATTTCATTTATTTCCATTTTTTTTTCCTTCCAATAATTTATGGTTTGGTTTTTTCTTGCTTTTCTAGTTCTTTGGGATGTAGTAATAGACTTTTTATTTGAGATCTTTCTACTTTTTTTGATGTAGGAATTCATTGCTATAAAGTTCATTCTTACTATTACCTTTGCTATATTTCATAGGTTGCATATACTGTATTTCCAATTTCTTTGTTTCAAGAAATCTTTACATTTTGTTCTTGATTGCTTCCTTGATTCACTGATTGTTCAAAAGTAAGGTCTTTAATTTCCATGTATTTTTAGACTCCAAAATTTTTCTTGTCTTTGGTTTCTAGTTTTATTGTATTTTGGTGGGAAAATACACTTCTTTTGTGGCCCATCATATCCTGGAATATGCTTCATGTGATGATGAAAAAAATGTGTATTCAATAGCTGTTGGATGGAATGTTCTATAAATGCCTGTTAGATCCATTTGGTCTGAGGTACAATTTACCTCTACCTTTCTTTGTTGATTTTTCTATCTGGATCATCTTTCCATTATTGAAAATGTGTGTTAAAGTCCCCAACTACTATTATCTTTCTATATTACCTAGCTCTTAACATATTAATATATTAATATAATTATTTTTAATTGTTTTTAGTCTTCATACTAAAGATACAAATGGTTTATACAACATGCTTACAATATTAGAACATTCTGAAATTTTTTCTATAATTACTCTTACCAGTGAATTTTATACCTTCCATGTTTTCTTCTTATCCATTAATGTCTTTCTTTCAGTTTGAAGAACTTCTTTTAGCACCTCTGGTAGAACACGTCTGATAGAAATATGTTCTCTTAGCTTTTGTTTGTCTGGGAATACCTTTATCTCTTCTTTATTTTAAAGGACAGCTTTGCTGGTCACAGTATTCTTGGTTGACAGTTTTCTCCTTCAGTACTATGAAAATCTTGTGTTACTCTCTCCTGACCTAGATAAAGTTTCTACTAAGACGTCCACTATCATGTAAATGGGACACACTTACATGTTGCTTCTTTTCTTTCTTTTTTTTTTTTTTT